>NQII01008269.1:46236-74885 GCA_002778355.1 Clitarchus hookeri
ATTTTCATTGTAAACATTTTACTGGATACTGTTGAAAAGTGTTTCCACCCTTGCTGACTTTAAAGTAAGTAACAATTTAAAATATGGCATCCCTTAACATTATTTCACAATCTGGTGTTATATTATTTTGCAACAATGAAATAGTTTTGAAAAAATAATGTTTTTTTTTTTAATTGCTTTTCCCTGATATTTTTACATCAAGCTTAAAAAATGTTTGCCTTTGACACTCTTCTATTGGACGGTTTTATAGATGCAGACACATACAGTACTGTTTCGCCTATTACAAAGTTATCTTTTGCGGCATTGTATATGATAAATTAAGTAAATGTCTACTACATCACTGTCACTCGAATTCTGCAGTGTTTGCTCACAAGGCCTGTGTTAAGGCAGCAGTTTGTGAATTCAAACCACAATCAAACACCGCCTTTTTGATACTCTCAGGTTTCATTGGCCAGTTATTGAAGTTATATTAGCTATTGTTCTGATATTGCCGACGTGCACAGAGCTGATCACATTAAAGCCATCAATTTCTGCCGAGAAAGGCATGTCACTATTATCTCTGTTTTTACTATATCAATACATGCATTTACTGTTATTTCTATTATCTCAAAGTAAACGTATTCATAAGCTTCATAATAATCTTTCTCAATTTTATTTATATGTTTGATTTATTCCATGCATTTCTGGGAAATAACAAATTTTTAATTAAAGCAGACATAATTTTATTTTCTGCCAACTAAAAATAAGTTTATTATTTTCAAGGTTGTATCTTTGAGGAATTCTTGGTTGGTTCCTTACATCCATCCCCTGTTTCAATGAAGGCCAAACTTTTGTAAATTAATTCCTGCGTTTGGGAGCATAGCTTTACCATTTTTAAAGTTAATAAAGTTAGAAGCATATTTTCAAACATTAGGCTGTTGCAATTGTGTTCTCTCCCAAGGAAGAACAAGGAAGATTTCCTTGGTCCTTCCCCTCAAAATTAGTAGCATAAGTAAGCAGTAAGACTGTAACCATCGTTTAAGGTTCACAGATGTNGTAAGACTGTAAACATTGTTTAAGGTTCACAGATATATGGCATGAAGCATACCAAGCATGTCAAACAATACATTCAATCATATATAGTCAGCTAGAATATATTCTAGTTTTACAAGGAACCGAATGCATTACACATGTGTGAAGAACTTGTGAAAGCCAGCATTCAACAACATACAGAATTTGTTAAACATAACATTCTCTATTTAAATTATTTCTGTCCCGAAATTTATGTTGTCACCGAATGATTGGTTTTACCTACAATTTCTGGCAAAATAGCCCAAATGATATGTGGACTGCCACCACTGGAGTATCCCTACTCACCTCCAGCTCACAGGAACAATATTCAATCAACAATGAAATATTGATCTTTTGCTTGGAGCAGAAATCATCCTTGACATTCTCAACCCATGGAAGATGAGCATGTCAACTTACCATCCAATGTTACAAAACAATGGAATTCCAGGATTATGATCAAGAGATGCATTCTTTGTGAGAACAGACAAAAATCTCGATCACCTCAAGAAATTTCTAACAGTTGAAGAACTCGACAATATTTATAAAATGCATAAAGATNTCTTTTGCTTGGAGCAGAAATCATCCTTGACATTCTCAACCCATGGAAGATGAGCATGTCAACGTACCATCCAATGTTACAAAACAATGGAATTCCAGGATTATAATCAAGAGATGCATTCTTTGTGAGACAGACAAAAATCTCGATCACCTCAAGAGATTTCTAACAGTTGAAGAACTCGACAATATTCATAAAACGCATAAAGATATGAAATGTGAAGACATTTCACTGGAATTGTCATCGGAGCCCCTTGGGCCCCGGCCTTTAGGCCGGTCCTAATGGCAGTGGCAGTGGCAGGAACAGGAGGAAAAAACTCTTGCATTGTGAAGTGTCGTGACCCCCCAATCTCAGTGTATAGCAGAGTAAACCCCAATGTAACAAGTGTAGCAGTCATGCAAGACACCGCAGAAGATAGGGATGGGGGTTTAGCAGGGCAGGCTGGCCAGCTCGCCAACCGAAGCCACGTTACCACACATTTACAGTTTACCTGCTTAATTTGTATTTTGTGAGAGAGACTGTGTTTTTTCACGTTCTTCTTTGCGCTACATGTTCCAGTGTAACATGCAATTGTCGGGCAATAAAACTCATGCTAATTGATACTGTGTTCGAGAGACGTTTGTCCTACCCCATTTTTGCCCATGTAATAAGAGGACGTACAGTGTAATTCCAACCATAACTCAGCAGTGAGTGGGCCTAGCCACCATGTGGTCAGACCGCATTACAGGACATGNAACCGAAGCCACGTTACCACACATTTACAGTTTACCTGCTTAATTTGTATTTTGTGAGAGAGACTGTGTTTTTTCATGTTCTTCTTTGCGCTACATGTTCCAGTGTAACATGCAATTGTCGGGCAATAAAACTTATGCTAATTGATACTGTGTTCGAGAGACGTTTGTCCTACCCCATTTTTGCCCATGTAATAAGAGGACGTACAGTGTAATTCCAACCATAACTCAGCAGTGAGTGGGCCTAGCCACCATGTGGTCAGACCGCATTACAGGACACGTTTCTTGTGTAATTCATTTTGCATATCATTGAATATAATTTTTTATTTATGTTTATTTTAATACATTCTTTTACATTCTTCTATAAATTCAATTGTAATGCAATAAAAATAAAAATTACAAGATGCATAAGACAGAGAAAATTCTACAACCCAGATGCTAAGATGTATACAGTATGGAACAATGATCATTTACATTGTTTGGGTGATATCGGAGGCAGTCAAGATAAATAACATTTGTATGTACCGTAAGTCATGTACTTCAACCGTTTTGCCACTAGGGGCGCAGATAAGGTAGATGGGTTAGGGACTAGGAGCGCACACCCTCTGTGACATTTTGCGTTAGGTCGGTCACCGTTGTTAACATGAGTTGGGAAGAGCAGTCAATTTATGTTCGAAGACGATCAACAGCGTGTGTTTGGCAACACATTGTGTAAGCACAGAAAGGCAAGTGCTCATTTTGTACTGTACTGTGCGTGCTGTGTCCATTATGTCACAACTCTGGAGAGTTTGTAATGTACAGTATGTACAATAACATTGTCATTTCCGATAGGTTTTGAACGGTGGACTTCATGTACCCTGAGCTGGCGGACATGCATCAGTTGTATGGGAAGACTCTATGCAATTAAACCGTGCTGCCAGGTGCCTGTACGTTCATGTCTTCTTCTTCCAACAATTGCATGAATGCGTTCGTGACAGGATCCCTGCAAGCACGACAGGAAATTGGCCGCCCTCGCATTGTGCGCACCGTACAAGTGGAGGAGGCTGTGCTACAACAGCTTCTGCAGAATCCACATACCAGCACACATGCTGTAGTCAGACATCTCAATACTACGCATGCTACTGTGCTGCGTGTTCTGCATCAGGAGGGAATGTACCCATTCAAGTTGCAGAAGGTGCAGAACCTGTCAACTTGTGACTTTCGCCTACAATTTGCACAATGGTTTTGTCAACAAACGTTGGCCAATCATGCCTTCTCAATATGTGTTTTGTTTACAGAGGAGGCCTTGTTCACGAGGGAGGGGATTTTCAACAGTCACAACATCCATTGTTGGGATTGGGATAATTCGAAGGATACTGTTGTGTGCCATTATCAGCAAAGATTTGCTGTCAGTGTGTGGGCTGGCATTGTAGCCGACCATCTGGTTGGGCTGTATATTTTACTGGACCGACTACGTGGTGGCAATTACCATGTGTTTGTACATGACATCTTACCACAGCTCCTGGAGAATGTTCCACTGGCAGTGAGGCAACAATTATGATTTTAGCATAGCGGTGCTCCTCCACATTATGACCTCAATGTCTGGAACTGCTTGAATCAAAAGTTCGACAATCATTGGATTGGTAGGGGTAAGTCTGTATCTTGGCCATCACAATCTCCTGATCTCACTCAGATGGATTTTTTTCTGTGTGTGTGTGTGTGTGGGGGGGGGGGTTGAAACATCTAGTTTCCCCAACTCCCGTAGATACCGCAGAAGATTTGGTTGCCCGTGTTGCTGCACCTGCAATGGTCATCTCGGAAACACCTAGAATCTTAGAACATAGCAGACAATCACCGGTACACAGATGCCACCTCAGTGTTAAAGTCAATGGTGAACAATTTCAGCAACGTATTTAAATGTAGCATGTCAACTCTCCTTTCGTGTAAATGGTACTTACTACAAATGTAGAGTTGTGACCCACCCTAGTGGCAAAACGGTTGAAGTACATGACTTTTGGTACATACAAATGTTGTTCATCTTGACCTCCTCTATCAAGCCTCAAACATTGTAAACAACCTTTTGTTCCATTCTGTATAAGTATCATAAATATATTATAACAATTCATTCGAGATTGTATACTGTACATCTAGATGAACAAAACCAGTTTGGGTGCCAATTTACTCTCATTCTGGTGTCCGTTATTGATTTTTTCTAACCTACCCTAATTATAATTGTTAAGTGTACGTCCGAAGTATGGACGGGAGCTAAGTGCGTCTCAGGGCTAGGCCCCATGGGAAGGAATTCATGCAAGGAGGCATGCATTGTGCCAGAGAGGGATTGGGCAGCCACGGCTGCGATTGGCACAATGACTACCTCTCCGAGTGTTTCTATAGTTAACCTATAATTAAGGAGAGGAAAAAACCATCATAGGCACCACGAAAACCCTCAACAGGAAATAATTAAAAAAATCGTTACATGCGTTAATAGAAAATGTTACAGTAGACACATAAGTAGGAACCATGCTCTTTAATAGTGGATAGTGAAAGACTAGTAGAGAGGGAGTGTGACTACTTCTTTGATTTTGATTTGCGCTGCTGTAACCAGAGTGATGCTTGCACATCACTTTGATGAGGAGAGTGGTGGAACTGGACTTCCTCCACTGCCCCCCCCCCACAAATAACCAGCAGGTTTCTGAAAACTTAAAAAGAAATGACGTGAGCTTGCCAACGAGTGTCGGCAGGTTCAACACCAACTGGCTTTTTATACAAGATGATGATAATAATATAATAATAGCCTAAATGAAATTAACGCTAAGTTCACATGGACATTGTATTTGTGGTGTAATGGCTATNGTCGGCAGGTTCAACACCAACTGGCTTTTTATACAAGATGATGATAATAATATAATAATAGCCTAAATGAAATTAAAGCTAAGTCCACATGGACATTGTATTTGTGGTGCATTCTCGTGGAAGGCAAGCAACTGTAGCCATGGGCTGTAACAGTGTATTTTTCCACCTAATTGCTAGGAGTGCATAAAACTTCGCTGGGTGTTGTTTGTTGTGCAATGCCACACCTCACACCCATCTCCTCGGCCATGGGCCACTCAGAGCCTGCTTTACGGTAAGCATGCATAGTGCTTTGCAGTACAGTAGATGTAGAGTTGAAGATATGTGTAACAGGTTTCCCTGATTATCAAGTATTTCTCTAAGCTATATCCTAAGTTGGCCCATCGGGTCTCCTCAAGTTATTGTAAAGCTGCATGTCAGAGTAGTACATGGCAGCTTGCTAAGCTAAGTAGATTTAAGCTACATATTTAATTTTAAAAATTCGCACAGATGCTACTATTATAGGCCTGCCAGTGTGTTCTGTGCAGAGTTTAAGAGGGCCCGTGTGCTAGAAGCAAATTTGGTCAATTATAGTACTGGGTTTCATCAATATCGTAGTCCCTAAGGGCAGTTATGAGAGGATTTATATGTTCCTTGTTAGAACTGTGGGATTGTCTAGTCGTTTTGCAAAAGACGTCTTGCATATTGCAAAATTTGTTGTTTTAATTATGCGTGCAAGTATTTGACATGGATATATCAAGGTGCATTCACTGCCAATCTAAGGCATTTATTTTGCACCACCTGCAGTGAATTTAAATGCTTTTGAGTGGATACAAAGTTGACATGCAGCCGTAAGTAAGATTTCTCTTGGCCTCCACATGTCTCCACCAAGTCAGCTTTCTGTCCATAATTAGTCCAAGATATTTCACCTCACAGAATGTCCTTCCCAAACAGAGTGAGACGTGGGAGGTTGGAGGGAATGTTGTGGCATGCAAAGACTACCCCCTCGCACTCGCCCACGTTTATTTTAATTCGCCACAAGTAAAAATAATTTTTAAGCTCATTGAGCTGTGCATTGAGCTGTGCCTGGGCTCACTAAGTGGCAAGCTCAGAACTGCAGGTTCGCGTGTAGATAACAGTATAATCTGCACAAATACCTACATTAATATGCCAGTAAGGAGGCAGGGAGGGGGAAGGCACGGGATAGTGTTATATATATATACACACACACACACACATATATAACACTGGCTCTAGTATGCTGCCCTGGCGGACTCCAATTCTAATTATTTTCTTATCAGAAGTGGCTCCTTCAATTGTGACTGCGAAGGAACATCTAAGTAGGAAGCTAATAGTTTCATGTAGCAATCAGGGAACTGTTTCTCATACAATTTGTATGTAAGCCCTGCATGNCTAAGTAGGAAGCTAATAGTTTCATGTAGCAATCAGGGAACTGTTTCTCATACAATTTGTATGTAAGCCCTGCATGGAAAATCCTGTTAAAGGCTTTCTCAATGTCTAAAAATAATGCGACCATGAAAAGGTGCTAGTTAAAAGTACTAGTGATATGCTTGGACATCTAACGAGCTGGTGCACAGTGGAATTATTTTTCTGAAAGCCAAATTGTTCTATAGCAAAAATATTCATTTCACAAAAATGATTTTCTAGGCAGTGCAATAGAACTCATTCGTGAACCTTAGAGAGCGAGCTGAGCATATTGATAGGGCAATAATTCTGTGGCAGAGTCGGGTCTTTGCCAGGTTTAGTTAAAACTATAATTGTGGCACATTTCCGGGGGTTGGGAAGAGGAAGTGTGCGAGAGTAAACTTGCATTAATGCACTCGGCTATAGCTTCAAGTGTGCAGCCACGCTGAGAACTATAGTATGCAGGAAATCGAACTCAGGTGCTTTGCGTGACTTCATATTCTTTATTATTCATTTGACCTCATCAGCATGCGTAAGTTCAGGCTCAGCAGCTGAAGGCTGCTGTAAACACAATCCCTATATATGAGAGTCACAAATAATGGATCGCAGGTATTTGCATTAGGTTGAAATACTAGCTCTTATTAAGTAGCCTACTTGTGACTAAAAGTGGTAAGTTTTTGTTAATTCTAAAACTACTTTCTCAGTAAAATGCAAGTTTCCTGTTAAGTGATGTCAAATGGTAGCTCTAGGTACTGTTACTTCATAACTGCAAAGTTGCAGCAGTTAAATTTAGCATATTAAAGACATAGACAACAATTTTGCAATTGCATAAGTTCAGATTTGGTGCTGTCAACTGCAAGATAATTTTTAATTTGCAGTGAATTTCTATTTTATTAAGAATTTGTTTTAGTTTCCAGGGATTCTGGTAGTGAGCCAGAATTTGAATACATGTCAGTAACATAATAAAAATAAAGTAAGTAAATTAACACCTTTTCAAAAAACCTTTTTGAAAAATATGTAAATGTGTACACATCAAGATTTTAAATATTTATTACAAAAATAAAATTGCTTTTGTACATAACCGATTTTTCGGGCAACCTATTTAAGGTTTTAATATTATCCTCATAAGTAGTTTTATTTCTGTTGGTAATTTGCTAACATGTTTTAATGCAATATAGCTTACACATTTTTTATATACTGTCAACTTATTTGCTAGATAGTGTAGGTTATCCTTGGATCTAGTATTGTAATGATAACAAATATTTATTTTAAATTTATCTAAATTTTTTTCTGGAAAATAAAAATACTGAATTAATATACACTTACTTGCAAAAAAATTTATTACCACTAAGGAACTGCGCAAGTACAACAAAGGTTGCCACACAGTATCGTCATAGCCCAACATGTGATCCATTTGCGTTTAATGCAGTTAACTTGCGCAGATATGCTACTAGGAGGCATATATGTCCCTCCATCATTCATAGCTATAAGACACCAGATAAGGCTTCAGTAGCAGTGTGGGCCACAGAGCCAAGTTCAGTGAACTCGCACCATACCCTAACGTAGCATTCGAGAAGCCTTCGCACAGATGGATGAGTTTGAGAGAAGCCACATTGTCGGCATCTGGACATTTCGGCCCATTGCTCACCACTTGAACACTTCTGCCTACACTGTGAGTTGATATTGTACACAGTGGAACAGGAGGGTACACACACACCCATCGAGAAGGCTCGAATTAATCTCAGTGGACCACCAGCAGGGAGGACAATTTCATAGTGCAACAAGCTGTAAGCACTCCACGGGTATCGCTGTGCATCATCCAGGGACATGTTATGGTAGCTGGAGATACGCCTGTATCTACCAGTACCATATCCAGGCTTCTAGCATAGCGGGATATGTTGTCGCTGAGCCCCTTACGTCTACCATAACAACCTGAGTGTCACCCAGAATGCCTGACCTTTTGCCGGCAACGAGTAGTGTTCAGCGATGAATCATGGTTCTGTCTGGATACAGACGAGCACTAAATTAGAGTCTCAAGATGTCGTGGCCAGCGCCGTGATCCATGCTTCATTGTAGAGTAGCCCACCACCCCAACAAGAGGTATCATGGTATGAGGTGCCATTTCCTACGATTCCCACACCACACTAGTTGTGTCATGAAGGAAATCTGACGGCACTGCAATATGTCCAGGAAATTATGCAGCCCTGTGCCCTCCCCTTCCGAGTGCAGCTTGACAACACCATTTTCTGGCAGGATAGTGCTTGGGCTCACACAGTACGGGTATCTCTGGCCTGCCTTTGTGATATCACCATGCTTACTTGGCAAGCAAAGTCCTCGGATCTTTTGCCAGAGTACATTTGGGACCAGATTATATGGCAACTTCAACCAGCTTTAACTATGGCAGATTTGGAGAATCAATTGCACCTGATGTGGCAGGATCTTCCTCAGAAGAACATTCGACATCTGCATGCCTCTATGCCTGACCGTATTGCTGCCTGTCTCTGTGCTACGGTGGTCCNTATGCCTCTATGCCTGACCGTATCGCTGCCTGTCTCTGTGCTACGGTGGTCCAACACCACTTGAAGTGCATCCTACAAGTATTGGTCCCATGCAATACATGCTTCGTGTGGTACAATATTTTTATGTTTTCTGTATACATACTATCATGCCCTGTGCCTGTCCCCGCNCATGCCTCTATGCCTGACCGTATCGCTGCCTGTCTCTGTGCTACGGTGGTCCAACACCACTTGAAGTGCATCCTACAAGTATTGGTCCCCTGCAATACATGCTTCGTGTGGTACAATATTTTTATGTTTTCTGTATACATACTATCATGCCCTGTGCCTGTCCCCGCTTACGTGCCCCTGTGATGGCACCTTTAGGGTATCAATTTTTATGAAAAAAGACAGCAAAAATGCATTGTTGGTGTTAATAATTATTTAAAGTATTATTTTACTTTTGGTGACTTATGATAATGCTAAGTGCTATTTTCTAATGTGTGAGCATTATAGCAAGTACTTCAATTGAATTTCCTGCAAATGTTATACCACAGCAATAAGGGAATGAAAATATTAAAAATACTTTGCCTTTAGTACCTTCGAATGGCAGATGTTGCTCATGGATCAGAGTACATATTAAAAATTGAATGAAGTTTGCGGTATGTAATTTGTTAGTTTAGTATTTGATTAAAACTATCCAAACAGAATAATACTTATTGCATCATTGAATATGTCAGAATGTGTATTTGTATATTGTTGAATCGCCTTTGGCAAACTGTTAATGTAAATTTTGTCTGGAAAATCTGGAATTTTGTAACAGAAGAGGACATAGTATTTTTCTGGTTCAAGATGAGGCTGGAGCATCAGTACTTGAAGCTTCAAGGCTGTCTGGTTGAACCTACACAATAAAATATGATTACATTATATATAAGTCAACTTAAGCCTTCATTACATATGGCATTTGTTTTTTTTCATCCTTCATTTCTCTTAATTCACAGTAGTGATAGAAAATGTACTCAACTAAATGTGAATACCTATAGTCGGTTCACGACTGGAAGAGACTTTCTTGAAGCCCTGCTAAAGATCTACTTTCAAGCACATTTTGTATCCTTCTGCCAAAGGTAAACAAACATTGCCATGTGACTGCCATGTGGCAGTCACATGGCAATGTTTACATTCCACTGTGTGTGTGTGTACATGTGTTCGTACATGCACGTACCCATTATAAAAGTCATGTATATATTATTAATGGATATTCCACAAGCATAAAGTATTTAATCTTGAGAATTTCACACAAAAGAATATGCGATGCCAGCGAAAAACATTTCATTCTATAAACCCAAAATGTGAGTATTTTGATGAATCGATAGTTGTTGTCTACTTACAATCGATTGTTAGTGACTTTCGATAAATTCCCGTACATTGAAGGATAGATCATCAGTATTGATCAAAATTGCTACAGATGTTAAAATGGAGTGGTGGTAGACCGAGTCGGATGTTTCGTGCAATTGTAAAACGTTATTTAAAAATGGTTGTGACGGTTTTCGACAGGACGGCAGAGTTTGCGAGTAAAGGATTCTACNCAGAGTTTGCGAGTGAAGGATTCTACGTCTTCGACAATGTGAAAACAATTCTTATGTGCAAATACTGCAACGTTAGAATAGAGTGGCAAAGGAAAGACACGTGCACGAAACACATAAAAACAAAAGGAATCAGTACAACGAGAAAGTGAGCACAAATTAAAATCATACGTTATTAAAAACCAAATAATAAAGAGCGGATATTAGTATGGTTCATTTCATATAAGAAGGCCACATTCTGACAGTCAGTGAGTGGCAACGTAAAGTATTCAAAACAAATAACGCGCCATTTACAAAATCGTGTATCAGCTGATGCACGAACGAACAGAAATTAATATTAGGTTGGCTATTCTGAGAGCAGTGCCGGCGCACATCAGACAAGCAGAAAATACGCGGATAAGAAAGAGTTCGTAGATTAATTAATACATTTTATTTTAAGTGGTCATAAAACAGCAGTTTTCAGTTTTAGAAACGAAACTTCGTGATAAAATAGTAATGTATAGGTGTTCAAAATGAGATGCACAATAAAACGATCCGTATCCAAATGTAAGGAAAAAATCGAAACCTTTTTCAAGTTTCCAGACTCTCCAACCATGTGCTGCCATCTTCCTAGGTTCCACTGACCTAGCTGGGGCCATTTGTCTGCCCTGGATTTTACTCTGGAAGACAATTCCTGTGCAAGTGCCTGGTTCGGCACTACCAACACTTGGGGGTTCTAGCTTCGGTCAGTCCTGAGCTTTCTGTATGTCCTCTACATCTATTTACGTTACTTGTGCACTCCTCTAAAACCTTTCCAGGGTCTCAGGTTCAGGATTCCATAAATGTGAGTGGATTTCGGGCAATAGGAACTAAGTGATCAGTTCCACAGCATCTAATTTTTTGTGGCCGGGGTGTACCCACTGTAAGATTAGCACTTTGCAACCGATGAACAATTCAATTTCTTCTCCCTCTCTCTGGGCCTGCCTGTAAAGTTCATTGATAATTTGTGTGCCATAGCGCATGCGCCTGATAAGTGTGTGGTGGGCCGTTCGGTGAACTGCTCCCAGTTAGTGAAGAATTCACTATATTTGCACCACCATTTCTCACCAAAGTCAGAAATATGGTTCAGCAGCTGTGGCCAAAAAGAGCTTTTCTTGGGTGCTTCCTAGTCTTGACAGGTGTTACACACTGTCTCAATTGGCCCCATGTTGGGCGTCAAAAAAGAAAGCTTGATGCATTGCCTGGCGAGTGGTGTCTAGTTAGTGACATAGTTTAGAATCAAGGTCTTCCCCCACAGACAGCTGGGTAGCAGATGGGGTCTTTAGAGGGGGCAGGAGCCTGAGCTCTGGGCAGCTTGATAATAGCCCGCTGGGCCCAGGGTGGAGAACTGCTTGAAGTGGGTCGCGTAGGAACATAGTTGTATGTTGGAGTTCTATGCAGTTGGGGCTCCAGTTGCCTCACTACCCTTCCCCCGACAGAGGATCAATTGCTGGTAGCTGGCTTCTTGTGTAGGGTAAGGAGAGGAGGCGATACCAGATATGGAATGTGCCACAAGCGCCAGAAGAAAGAGTCTCCCCTCTCATTAGTCGAGCTGATGGTGGTTCCCGTCTGGCATGCTAGAGCTTCCAGCTTCCACGTGTATAATCTGTTAAGGGTGCAGTGGTTGGCACCCTTGAGAAACAGTAGGTAAAAATATGGTGTCAATGTGTGTAGATCCTTTGTATCATTCATAGCAAGATTTATAAATAAAGGTGTAACATGGCACAGTCATATGGGGTTCTTGGTCGGAAAAGTTAATATTAAAAACATGAATGTCAGTACTCAGTGGTAGAAGTGATAGCCACTACGTATGTCAATACATAGCGGCCGAAGTACAGCGTGGTGGGTGATAACGGCATGGAACTTTGTTTACAATGTCTGTAGGTGGGGATGTTAAGTTGCCACCTGACTTGGACTTGAAAAGTAAGAATGCTTATGCTGATTGGAAGTTTTGGGAGTCCAAGTTTGAAGACTACCTAATAAACACAGGTCAAGACAATGCTAGTGACAAAGTTACAATTTCCCTTTTACGAAATATAATGGCAGTGAATCATCTCGCATCCTGACAACCCTCACCATTCCTGACGAAGATTGCAACAATTATCTCAAGGTCAAAGAAGCTATCGAACGGTATGTCCGACCAAGAGTTAATGAGGTCTTTGAACGGTCTGTCTTTACTCAGTGATGCCAAGAAGAAAGGGAAAGTTTTGACCACTTTTTACTTCCCTACACCAGCTGGTCAAAAACTGTAATTATAACCAGAAAGATGCTGAGATTGCAGAGGACAAGATGCTCCATGATCGGAGTGTTCATGGTGTCCAAGACAAGGTTGTCCAAGAAGCCTTGTTACGGATAGATAACCTCACATTGGAAAAGGCGGTAGCACATTGCAGAGCATGTGAACAGAGCAAATAACAGGTGCACTTCATACACAATAAAAGTGGTGAAAGCGAGTACGAAAAATCTAGTCGGTGAGGTTAAAAATTTTTACAATGAACAGAAACTAAGGCAAGTAAAAAACATTGATAGTATGGGAGACTTGAAATGTGGGCGACGTCAGTCAGTTCATGGGCCCAAGTT
Source organism: Clitarchus hookeri (assembly GCA_002778355.1). Taxonomy (NCBI): domain Eukaryota; kingdom Metazoa; phylum Arthropoda; class Insecta; order Phasmatodea; family Phasmatidae; genus Clitarchus; species Clitarchus hookeri. The sequence goes on from NQII01008269.1 coordinate 59,483, forward strand.
GTGCCCACCGTATGGGAAGAAATATGCAAAGTGTGGTGTCTTAAATCACTTTGCAAGGTCATGTAGGGTATGAAAAGTACAAGTAGTGGAACATGTTGAATCAGATAGTTCACAAGAAAGTCTCTATTGTGACAGTGTCAGTGTAACATTGCATCCCATAAAGGTCAGGGGCAAGGTTAATGATAATTGTGTGACATACCCTAATGAATGGCAAGAAAATAACGATTGAAGAGGGTAGCATGACAGTAAAACTAGACACAGGTGCTCAGGTTAGTGTGTTACCACTTCGTATTTTTAAAAAAAGTCAATAATCAGTTTTAAGTAAAACCCACAAGTGTTAAGTTAAAAACAATGGATGGTGTCATTACTCCAGTGGTTAAAGTTACCTTGCTATACCAAGCTAAGAAGACAGGTGCTTACTTTAACTTCATGTTGGTGGACCTGGAGGTGGTGGCTGGCTGCTTAGCATTAAACTTGGTTCAGCGAGTCAACTCCGTGGCTAGCTAGAGTGTTAAGGACAATTTTGTGCTGAAGAACATGGATGTGTTCAGTGGTCTGGGCTGCTTTCCTCGAGAAGATAAGATTGTCACGACAATAGGANAAAGAAAAGATTGTCACGACAATAGGAGCAGAATCAGTGTGTTGGCCCCCCAGGAGGGTACCCCACGCTTTGTGAGCACCACTCAAATCAGAGTTGGACAGGTTAAAGGAAAAGAAGGTTTTTGAAAAAGTTAAAAAGTTAAGGAGGTTGATGCACGGGCATGGATAAGTAACGTTGAGGTTATTGAGAAACCCAATGGTAAAGTCAGAGTGTATCTTGATCCAACTGATTTAAATAAACATGTCAAACGACAATATCATATGGCTCCCAAACTAAGTGACAGTGAAATTTTGGCAGGAAAAAATATTTCTCTATTTTTGACTTACAGGAAGGATTCCATCAAATTTAACTAGGGGGAGAATCCTCCCTCGAATGTTGTTTCTCCAGCCAGTTTTTATCTATCTGTATCTTTGGTTGCCCTATGGAATAGCCAGTGCACCAGAACTCTTTCAGTATTTAGTTGAGAGCAACATTGAAGACATACCTAACACAGTAATATACTTTGACATTTTACTCTGCACGGGGGAAACTGAGGAGCCACACATGATGAAATGGTTTGCCAAGTTTTGGAAAGGGCACGAGTCAAAAATATAAAATTCAATGGGGATAAACTTCAGTACAAAGTGACTGAAATTAAATATGTTGGTCATGTATTTTCTGCAGAAGGCACGAAAGAAGATCCTGATAGAGCAACAATGTTGACAAACCTAAAGTCCCTCTCCAATAAGAAATAACTGCAACAGATACTGGGGATGATAAATTAGGTCCATAACTTCTTACCCCAAATGATGATACTTACGTCACCATTGTACAAATTGCTTAAAGAGGGAGTCAATTGGCAGTGGCTACCATCATATCAAAAAAAAATTTGACACACTGAAACTTAAAGTATCATCTGCACCTGTACTGGCACTGTTAGACCCTGAAAAAGAACCATCCTGCAATGTGCTGCATCGCAACATGGGCTAGGATGTTGTTTGTTACAGAAGTCCAGCACAGGAACAAGCAGCTTACAGATGGTGACGACAGCCTCACGCTGCCTTAAGCACAGTGAAAAGAATTATTCCCAATCAGAAAAAGAACTACTGGCCATATATTTTGCAACATCAAAGTTTCATGATTTCATGTATGGTCATAGAGTAAATGTTCAAACTGATCACAAGCCATTAGTAGCAGTCATGAAGAAAAGCATAGGGTAAAATAGGGTCTCCTATACTTCAACGTCTAAGGCTCAAGCTCCTAAAATATATGCTAAATCTGTATTATGTACCAGGAAAATATTTACACTACGCAAATGTGATGTCATGCATGCCCCTTCCTGAAACTGGAGAAGATCATGAAATTTTGGAAACTGTACACTCTATTAATGCTTATTTACCAACAAGTGACACAAGGAAAATTATATTTCAGAAGGAAACCAGTCAAGAACCCACCCTTTCTAGAATATCTAAAATGCACCACGAGGGTTGGCCAGCTGCCAACAAGCTGCCACGAATATCAGGCATATCACAAAGTTCAATATGATATTCACATCGAAGAGTGGAGGTTGAAAATAAAAAGCCAGAGCAAGACAGCTATTTTATAGTCCTTGAATGTTAACCGACATTGAACAATATGTATCCAGGTGCAGGACACGTGAGAAATTCAGGAGGGCTAATCGGAAAGAGCCACTCTTACCTCATGAAGTTCCAAGACTACCATACCTGAAAGTGGGCGTTGATATCCTCAAAGAGGGTGGAAATGCTTTCCTTGTACTAATTGACTACTATTCCCACTGGCTAGACGTACAACCACTAAATGCAAAATCCTCTGCGTGTGTAATAAATGCCATGCAGGACATCTTCAATATCCATGGACTCCCTAAGGTCCTCATTGCGGACAACATAGCATTCACATCGTATAAATGCCAACAATAAGTACTACAACAAATATGGAATCACACTATATGCATGCAGTCCCCACTACCACATAAGTAATGGCATGGCAGATAAAGCTGTGGGAATTAGTAAGAAGATGCTAAGCAAGAGCAAGTCGGAAGGCACTGACCAGCACTCCCATTACCGGACTCCACACCTCTCCAGCACAAATATTATTTAGCCGATGTATTAGAGCCAGAATGTCCATAACCACAGCAATGATGCAATTTGTTATCCAGAAGGAGGTATATAAAGCCTTGAACGCTGAAGCACTTCTATGATACGTCAGCCCAGAAGAAAGAGGCTAAATTTCAGGGTAATCACCAAAACAGGAAATGTGAAAGTTTGGGAACCAGGTGTTATCGTGGCAAAACACAGTGAACCAAGAACCTACTTGGTCAGGAAAGACGGCAGGAGAGGGGCAGTCAGACACAATACCAGTCATCTGCGACCCTCTCATTTCAAAGGATGTAGCCAGACAGACAGTGCACCAGAGCAAGAGAAAACTGAAGCCCGGCAATCCAATTCTACAGTACCAAGCAGATGGGATAGTGTGGAAAACAACAAGGAAGACTTCAAGGGTTTTGACAACAGCGAAAGTGTTGAAGGAAGTGTGCATTCTAATATGGAAGACTTTAAAGGGTCTACAGGTTGTGTGACTCGGGCCACAATACCATCTGCAAATGGTGATGGAAGCAAAGGACATTATGTGACCAGAAGCAGTCGCAGAGTAAAAGTGAAAGAGTTGTGTGAACCATTGTAGGAGGGTAAGATGTACAGTGGTTAGCATCCATGAGAAACAGTAGGTAAAAAGATGGTGTTAATGTATGTAGATTGTTTGCATCATTCATAGCAAGACTTATAAATAAAGATGTAACATAATCTGTTGGTGTTATGCTCTGTTTCCATCAGGCTTCCAACCAGAGCTAGCACCTTTTTGGCTGCCTTCTCAGTCAGAGAGAGAGAGAAAGAGAGAAAGAGAGAGAGAAAGAAATAGAAAGAGAGAGAGAGAAAGAAATATAAAGAAAGAGAAAGAGAGAGAGAGAAAGAGAGAGAAAGAGAGAGAAAGAGAGAGAAAGAGAGANACCATTGTAGGAGGGTAAGATGTACAGTGGAATAAGGAGGTGTTGAGAGTGCAGTGGTTAGCATCCATGAGAAACAGTAGGTAAAAAGATGGTGTTAATGTATGTAGATTGTTTGCATCATTCATAGCAAGACTTATAAATAAAGATGTAACATAATCTGTTGGTGTTATGCTCTGTTTCCATCAGGCTTCCAACCAGAGCTAGCACCTTTTTGGCTGCCTTCTCAGTCCAGCATGATGGCGAGGCATAAAGTCAGGGGACAGCACAGAGATAGACGATAGTGAGTGTACTGTAAGAGGGGGCATGGCCTGACACCCGTCCAATGAAAGGGGGTGGTACCTATGGTTGGAGGAAAAGCCTGGGCAGCATCCCAGAGGGCTGTGACTTCCCTCACGGTGTATTACCAGCGTGAGACATGTCCCCGTTCCTCGGTATTCAAAAAGGGTGGGACATCACCGCTTACTACAAGTCCTATGGAAGGTTAGCATTCCACATCCTTAGGGATTGCATACTGTTAGCTTCCTGTTAGTACATTGGCTGGCCAGGACATCGCCTACAAACACTACACAGAAAGGGGCAACAGAATGTGGGGGCACCACTCCCGTGTTACTCAACAAGGATCCAAGTAACACATTAAATTGAATCCCTTTTAATGAGTGCCTAAAGGGCGAGAGAGAGAGAGAGAAAGAGAGAGAGAGAGGGAGAGAGAGGCAAGGGCAGCATGTGCCTACTCCTGAAAGAATATTGGTAGAAGTGGGAGGCAGCGGGAAAGAGTGAGAAGAAAGCAGACTCAGTGAAAAACTCAGCCAATTTGGAATATGTCTGGTTTTTTCTGAAAGAACATAACACACATATCTCCAGCCTGTTCTCTGATTGGTGTATGAAGGGCTGAGCCTAGGTTGCCAACGAACATGGTAGGATGGTCTCAGAAGACGCTGAGGCACATGGGGCAAGGGTAACCCCAGTCTGGCGATACTCTGACCCAAGTGCAAAGTATAGCTCAAAGCTAGAGAGATTGCGTAGTCACGTGAAGTTGATGGCTTTGGTGCGCATCCAGGCAGAGTGATGTTCTGCTACAAGAGCTGCATGAGTCAGCCAGTGAGATGGTGATGTCAATTGTACATAAAAAGCTTCAATGCCAGTCGGGGCAGAGTGATGTTCTGCAACATGAACTGTGCGAGTCAGCCCCGAAATAAGGACTGGGGTCCTATTCATACCCCAAACACAGGGCACATAGGGAAGATAGCAGAGTGCTGGGCTGCATTCCCCCCGGAGGGGTGGCAGTGCACCAGGTTGTAATGCGGGTTGATGACCAGCAAGCGGCAGCAGTTAACTTGCATGCCAATCCCAGGGCACTGCATCAGGAGGGGCACCTGTGGCAAGTACGATTAATTATTCTTCTTAGGAGGGGCCCTGGCTGTAGCGAGGCTAGAATGGAGAGGTTTGGGCGGCTCTTAACATGAGCGTCTTGAGAGCCGATGAGGGTAAAGCGAGGTGAGTATGGAGCAGTGCCGGAATGCAAGGGCCACTACACCACCGTGACGCATGAAGGACAGCAGCCAAACATGTGGTGAGCTTGCCAAATTCTTCCATGTGTCTGATGAAACAGTTAGACTTCAACTGTACTGCACAGGGAAGGCATTCAAGTAGAGCAACAAGTGGGTATCCCAAATACTGTTGGAAGCCACCAAGCAACAATGAGTGACAGCCTGTGCTGCATACCCATATTCAATCAAGTGATCACTAGTGACAAAAAGTGGATCCTGTACGACACTTCCAAGCGTGCCAGACATTGGTCATAGCCATGGGACCTTGTGCTGCCAACGGACCAAACCATCACTGCAGAGCTGTATTCGCGGCAGTTCGAACATGTGCAACAGGCACTGTAGCAAAAGGAGCCAGCAATGGTTAACTGCACTGGTGTACTGCCCCTTCATGATAATGCCATGCCGTATGGGCTGCGGGTGGTTGAGATGTGATACAGCAACTTCACTGAGAGACAATGTGTNGTTCAAGTAGAGCAACAAGTGGGGATCCCAAATACTGTTGGAAGCCACCAAGCAACAATGAGTGACAGCCTGTGCTGCATACCCATATTCAATCAAGTGATCACTAGTGACAAAAAGTGGATCCTGTACGACACTTCCAAGCGTGCCAGACATTGGTTATAGCCATGGGACCTTGTGCTGCCAACGGACCAAACCATCACTGCAGACCTGTATTCGCGGCAGTTCGAACATGTGCAACAGGCACTGTAGCAAAAGGAGCCAGCAATGGTTAACTGCACTGGTGTACTGCCCCTTCATGATAATGCCATGCCGTATGGGCTGCGGGTGGTTGAGATGTGATACAGCAACTTCACTGAGAGACAATGTGTCATCCATCATACTCCCTGAACCTTGTGCCAGCAGATTATCACCTCTTTCATTCCCTGGACAAGCACCTTCAAGGGAAATCCTTTGCAAATGAAGCAGACATGCGATAGGAACTCATGGACTTCTTTGCCTCCAAGGCCCCTGGTTTTTACAGCCAGGGCATTGCACAGCTGGAGGCACGTTGACAAAAGGTGCTGAATGCAAATGAGAATTACTTTGAGAACTAATGGTACGGGACATTTGCTGTATGTATACCTTTCATTTCTGGTGATCTAAAACAGCAAGAACTTCTCTGGTTACCTTGTAGTGAAAGTCATACACAGAGGAACAGCTATGGGCGTCTTGTGAATAACAATCTTTAAGCCTCGGTTCTGTAGTTTTACGAGAAGCAACCCCTTAAATATATAATGTAAACAAACATATAAAGAAACCCATATTTATTTATTGAGATTGGAATGGCAGCTTGCAATTAGTTTATAACTGCTTGCAGTATAATACTGTAATAGCGAGCACAGTAACTGCGAGAACACAGTTATAACAAGGTCTTTTTAAAGGACCATAAAAAAAAATCGCAAAAATATTCCATGAAATAACTGTGAATTTATAAGTAGAAACATGTACAGCAAGATCGTGTGAAGCGGACTTGCGACAAGTTTCGTGACAGTGTGAAGCGCACTTTTGTTATCTGTTTGCGTAGCTCCAATTCCCCCCCCCCTCTCCCAACGGTGTCATTCTTCTGCCTTGCAACCTCACCTCCTTCACGAGCTGACCAAGCATGTTGTTCTAAAAATAGAATCTCTTCCTTCCCACCTTTCNCTCTTCCTTCTCACCTTTCCCCAGGCGATCCTGTTCTGCATTTCTGTAGTCTTTCACGGTCATTGTGCTTGCAACTGTGTTTGGTTTTATACAACTTGGATTGTCTGCTATGATTTATTGATTGTGATTTTAGATTTTGATGTTATTGTGTTTCACTGTTATTGGCAACCTCTTTACGCTGTGGCATACCAATTAAAAATAGTGACATAACTACTCCTACACTTTATTGCTGTGGCCTAACAAACGTATTTTAATTGATTTTCATCTAGTTTTCTTGAATTTTTGCTGGTTTTGAGTAAGCCTTGCACCATGCATTTTCAACAATCATTTCACAAAAATTTTTGCGTGGTTTATACGAGAAAATACTGGTAATTATTGGTAACATTTCATAAATAAATTGAGTGTCAAACACAAATAGTGTAACATGGTTATATTTTAAGCCAAAAATGTCATCGCTGTCTTTATGCTGGTAATTGATCTCGTTAATAATGCACTCACTTTTATAAACTTGTGAGGAATTATATCAATCGCAACACGTCTAGTTAACTTACAAACACGCTACTTTATTTTACTCTCAGATAGAGAAAAGCACTGTCAAAATTATCTCATCCCCAAGTCTGGTCAAGTTGTTTTTTTTTTCCATAACTTTTGATGCAGTCAGTAATTGTAATTGCCCGTGGTGGACATGACTTTAAACACAAATATATATTCTAACAAAGTTTACAGGTTTCGTTAATTGAAAACGTATAATTTTCCAGCCNCATGACTTTAAACACAAATATATATTCTAACAAAGTTTACAGGTTTCGTTAATTGAAAACGTATAATTTTCCAGCCACGAGCTGTTTTCCGGCAAGAGTTGTAGGCTAAGCTATGGTTATTTTCCATTCTCCACTTTTGAACATTTTAACGCNACGAGCTGTTTTCCGGCAAGAGTTGTAGGCTAAGCTATGGTTATTTTCCATTCTCCACTTTTGAACATTTTAACGCAAAGAGTAATCATATCTGCCTGTAGAAGGGAAGGGGGCTGGTATTATTTTAATCGCAAAGATNGAACATTTTAACGCAAAGAGTAATCATATCTGCCTGTAGAAGGGAAGGGGGCTGGTATTATTTTAATCGCAAAGATATCTTGGAATAATGTTTCCAGGTTTCATTCATTAAAAATGTATAATTTTCCAAGACTGTTATTATTTGGTTTGAGACGGTCGTGTGATGTTGCGGCGACCGAGTAATCGATTGCGGGACAATGCTGTGGTGGCTGAGTAATTGATTGTGGGCTGAGTGTCTATTCTTACGTGGCGCAATCAGGTTTTCCGCTCATTTTGACGCAATCGGTGATCATATCTGTACTTGTTGGGTATCATTGTAAACAGCACATGCCTACCTGCTTAAATAAACTAATGTTTCATTGATGTAACAGGTTATTTTGTCGTTAAACAGGTTTAAACACAATTTTAATGCAATTTTAGGGAAATTTTTGGGTTTTGGGGGTCAAAATCGGTTCAATTCGGGAATAGCAAGNAACACAATTTTAATGCAATTTTAGGGAAATTTTTGGGTTTTGGGGGTCAAAATCGGTTCAATTCGGGAATAGCAAGGACACGGTTATAGCGAGGATCGAACCTGGAACCATGACATCTCGCTACAACGGGACTCTACTGTATTTATATGCCCCTTAAGAATTGATATTACATGCCTGTATTGAGAGTTTATTCTCATTCTNCGGGACTCTACTGTATTTATATGCCCCTTAAGAATTGATATTACATGCCTGTATTGAGAGTTTATTCTCATTCTGTGGCTTCTGTAACATGTAGTGTTATGTTGTACTGCACAGCTGTTCNTGAGAGTTTATTCTCATTCTGTGGCTTCTGTAACATGTAGTGTTATGTTGTACTGCACAGCTGTTCTTGTGTTGCTGTTGGCAATAAAGATATCAGTGACATATGACTGGATTGTACTTGTGTTTCATAAATGGAGTACAAGGTAGCTGTAGAAGTTACCATTGTATATAAATTCGGTATACTATATAAGGAATGGAGTATTAGGGAATTTCTGTGCGTTTCTGAAACTGGTAATCATGGTCTGACATAATGTTCAGTTGAGTGGAAAGATTTTGGTGGTCCTTAACACAAGGTTTAGAGCGCTNTGGTAATCATGGTCTGACATAATGTTCAGTTGAGTGGAAAGATTTTGGTGGTCCTTAACACAAGGTTTAGAGCGCTGGTGAGGGTGAAATGAGATGAAGATGGAGCAGCAGCAGAATGAATAAGCGAGGAAAACAGGAGTGCCCCGAGATAACATGGCATCCAATGGCAACGTCAGCCACGTTTCTNGCAGAATGAATAAGCGAGGAAAACAGGAGTGCCCCGAGATAACATGGCATCCAATGGCAACGTCAGCCACGTTTCTCAAATGGGAAAGTCTGGTGACCTTGTCAGGAATCCAGTCCCGTTCGCCTTGGTGGGAGGCAAGTAATCTGACCACCACACCATCATGGTCCAATGTGATACGGTAGCATAAATTGTTCATGTCTTAATAGCAGTCCTTTTATAATACCTAAAATTATATTGGACCAGTACGCAAAAATTTATGTTGATTAAAGCACGCTTTATATGTAAAGTTTCAAATTTTACACCCCAGTGGAAGTGTTAATTTGTATCTTTCATTTCAGTCTGAGAAAATTATGACAGTGACAGCAAAGTACTTTTCAACAACCAAGAAAAGGAACTANTGTATCTTTCATTTCAGTCTGAGAAAATTATGACAGTGACAGCAAAGTACTTTTCAACAACCAAGAAAAGGAACTATAAGAATTTTTAATTATTGCCTTTTATTTGTACAAGTTTCAAAATTGGACATAGTTAACACTTTAGGCTACAACTCTAAATACTGTAATTGTCTATGTCATTACAGTGCAATTAAGTAAAGTACACTCCCGTTTATTCGTGCTTCGCTTAACCAGTTATATGCTTATCCATGCGACTTTTTGGCTTTTTTCAAGGTCTACTGTAACTTCTACGGTAAGGTTATGCTGTAACGTGTATCATTTAACANTGCGACTTTTTGGCTTTTTTCAAGGTCTACTGTAACTTCTACGGTAAGGTTATGCTGTAACGTGTATCATTTAACAAGCAGCGGTACCATATACATTTATCGCTGTGCCGCGTGAGATGATGTTCATCTCTTTAAACTGTCAGCCTGTCACAGAGGCCTGTGAGAGTCATCCATTTCCACTCATTGAAGTNAGATGATGTTCATCTCTTTAAACTGTCAGCCTGTCACAGAGGCCTGTGAGAGTCATCCATTTCCACTCATTGAAGTGTGTATCTGATCGCACTCATCTCAGTTACCACCCCAACACCACCACGTCTTGCAAGTTTATTGATCACTCGGGCACGGTTATTGTTCACTGTTTGTATGGTCATTTTCACAACGTCATCAAAGCGTAAAAGGACAGTTTTAACTATCACGGAAAAGTTAAAAATAATATTAAAAATTTGAGCATGGTGTGTTATAAACAAAAACATAAATTCCGGTGCAAAAAAAAATTGCAGACTTTTTCAAGAAAGGCACGGTTGNCATGGTGTGTTATAAACAAAAACATAAATTCCGGTGCAAAAAAAAATTGCAGACTTTTTCAAGAAAGGCACGGTTGAACTTTTCTTACATTTTTTCATATCAAGTGTGTGTGTGCATGTGTGTGTAAGTCAGTAAAATTTAAATGAGCTCCTAGTAATTAAAGATGTATAGAAATCTAANGTGTGTGTGTGCATGTGTGTGTAAGTCAGTAAAATTTAAATGAGCTCCTAGTAATTAAAGATGTATAGAAATCTAAGATGTTTCAATCCAGCCTACTGAGACTGCATGAGAAAGCAGCCTACACTTATTGATAGAGGTGAGTGCTTACGTTTTTGTAAAATTCATTATGGTTTGTCACAAACTTTGAAATGAATGAATTTATACTTATTTTAAANAGTGCTTACGTTTTTGTAAAATTCATTATGGTTTGTCACAAACTTTGAAATGAATGAATTTATACTTATTTTAAATGTATTTTCCTTGTTTTAGCAAAAGTTAACATTAGGTTCATTTGTATTGTAAGGGTTATTTATTTAATGGAGAGTGTACTGTATTGTTTAAATGCTAGGTTGCCTAATTTAAAGTCCCATTATTGTCTTTCCTGCACTGCATTCTAAACTTCCAACTCACTCTGCCATCTCAAGGACAGGTCTGTGTGCACGTTGAGGAAGCAACACACACTCGTTATGCACCGCTTATCATTCCATGCCGCCCGCCTGGCGAGGGTGCAGGCTATAAGCTAGGTATACTGGATGTGCCGTGAATTACACTACACTCGGTACAACATAAATATCAAATAAAGTAGTGTATACTGTACTACATACAGTACAGTACTTTATATGAGTAATTTGTGTTTACTTTGAAATCTATAATAGGTACAGTGTTTTATCACGATTTTTGGAACCAATATCATTGTTCCATTAATAGTAAAAATGTGTAAATTCGATTATCCAGGTTTTTTTATACAAATTCGCTTATTCGTGTTTTCTCTGGTCCCGATTAACATGGTTAATCGGGAGTTTACGGTATATTTTCGTGGCAAATTGTCATGTGGCCCAGCCGTGTTTCAATTTTAACTTTTCCGATAAAATCCAAAGTCAANTCGTGGCAAATTGTCATGTGGCCCAGCCGTGTTTCAATTTTAACTTTTCCGATAAAATCCAAAGTCAAAATAACCAGAAGTTAAATCCCCATATCACAAAAAAAAATATGTAATATGATAAAACTAGGAATGCTCTAAGGCTATTTTCTTTTTTTATTCGATGGTGCCACGGGCCACCCAAAGTGATCCTGTATAGCTACACTACACCAGGAGCCATGGTTGTGTAGTAGTAAGACTACTAGTCTCATAAAAAGGTGAAACCCGCAGGGTTCATCTAGTTCTTTCTGTGAACATTCAGGATAGGTGAGGANACTACTAGTCTCATAAAAAGGTGAAACCCGCAGGGTTCATCTAGTTCTTTCTGTGAACATTCAGGATAGGTGAGGAGATAAACTTGTCCTCTTAGTAACATCTTCCAATGCGTTTATGAGCAACTGATTTAGTTTTATCTTTACTGGGTGGGATTTTATCATGTTTTTCCAGGGTAGTCGGCATTTTGTTCTCTTCTGTCTTGTATAGGCTTTGATGATGCTACCGTTCTTCGTCCTTTGGCAATGGCTAGTCCGTTTTGATTTTGCCCCTGTGTAATTTGTCAACTTTTCCCCTACTGGGAATAGCTACCAATCATACACTACCTGAGATTTTGTAGATTTAGTAAAGACTCTCCTACTTTCAGGAAAAACCTATAAGTAACTTTTCTAAGACTTTCCAGGGTTGGGCCCTTACACATACAATCTCACTCATCCTTAACAGAATTTTAGGATCTTGCTTGGCCATGTATACCTTGTTCTGATAAGTGTCCTGGACTACCCTAGTGGCTACATAATCATCCCAGGCACTTGATCCCGTAAGAATAGAAACATCAGTTCTCTCTTCCCATTTCCACTCTCCAAGTCTCTTTGACTGCTTTCCTATCAGGAGCAGATGAAGGAACACATTTACGGCATGACATGACTGTTCCACAATATGCATCTTGAACCCCCTCTTGATTTTTTGTTCCAATGCTCTGTTGGGTTCACCTGGGGGTGGTAACTTAAGGTTATTTAGTGGTTTCTGCCATGTTTTGCATGCTTCCTGCAATTTCTTACCCNTTCACCTGGGGGTGGTAACTTAAGGTTATTTAGTGGTTTCTGCCATGTTTTGCATGCTTCCTGCAATTTCTTACCCAGAAATTGGTGCAACTGTAAGTCAACATAGACTTGTGGAATTTAACATAGTACATAAGTGCTGTGTTACCGAAGATATCCCCACAGAAACATATCTAAAAGTTTGTTCTCATTCAGATCAAATATGCAAGTGCCTTAGGAAGTGAAGGTTAAAGGCTTACTGCTGAAAAAGATCTGATTCCATAGCTTTTAGTTTCTTGGGAGTTGGTTTTGCATTTTACGTTTCCAATGAGATGGTAAATCAGCACTTGTCTACAGGCATTATTTATTTGCACATCTGAGAGCTTCTCCTACCTTAGAAGTCCTTTTGGAGAAGTGCAACGATCATATGATGTGATCTCACGTACCATCCCTTGAAATCCACACAAAAATGTACCCACGCAGGCTTGCACATCAACTCATGCACCATGTAATCCTGTTCACACACACACACACACACATATGCATCTGTAGGCAGCTTAATGGTGACCACATTTCGGGAATAGTTGAAGTTTAAAGAGTCAGTTTGCAGACCTCTTCAAACGGTACTGCTTTAATACCAGTACAACTGCCCCACCTAATAGCTATGTAAAGTTAACTTCTGTTCCTTGTGAGAAAAACTACCACCAATCCCAAAAGGAGCATGTTAATATGCCCTGTATCCGAGCTCAACAATTCCCCTTGACATTATTCACTATCAACCATAATGGAGATTATCCTGTTTAATTTTTTAACATTGTATTTGGTACAGTGAATGTTATAAAATTCTCAGCACTAAAGATAACATTTAAAATATCACTATTTGATATAACTCTGTAAGAAACAATGAAGATAAATAAATGATAAAGAAGAATGAAAGGTGACCAGGTTGTTGTACTGAANAAGAAACAATGAAGATAAATAAATGATAAAGAAGAATGAAAGGTGACCAGGTTGTTGTACTGAACTATTTAAACCTGTCTCATTTTGCATATCTAGTAAAAATATTTTACAAGTATCAATGTTGAAAACTAATTAATAACATGATTAGTGTTTCTGGAGTACACACCAGCAAGGAGAGGTTTGGCAGGCTTGGCTGACCGGCTGCTCTCCGCTACATCATCGTCTGCTGGCTGCAAGGTGGTTCGCCCTGAGGACAACCAAGTGTCTCAACAACACAGTAAACTAAGCACTTTGGAAATTAACTGTTGAGGTTTAATGAATAAAGGCCTTTTAATAAACGAAATGTTTTATTATACTTTAACAGCAAAACTGATACAACAATGTTGACCGTTATATATTTATCAACTAGAAAAAACAAAACACTACACAGTGTTGCCAACAACTTAAAACTGAAGTTACCAAATAATAATTATTACATTGCCATATTTTAACACCCCCTCTCAATGTAATACAGTTCTATCTTATATCTTATCTGATACAATTATATCTTATTTCTAAGTTTGAATACAACACTTATTTAAACATCTTACAAATAATTCTTGACTTAAAGCCTTAGTGAGTATGTCAGCTGGTTGTTCACTAGTTTTCACATAATGAAGGCAGATCTTATTATCTTTAATCAAATCCTTTATGAAGTGATATCGTATATCAATATGTTTGAGGCGCTTAACAGTGTCTGTGCCTGCAATAAAAATGGCTGACTGGTTGTCACAATACATACTTACTGGACATACATTTGAGTAACCAAAATCACTTAACAAGTTTATCAGCCAACAGGCTTCGCTTCCTGCCATACTCACTGCAACATACTCAGCCTCAGTTGACGACAGACTGACTGATACTTGTTTCTTCGAGCACCAAGAAATCAAACAATTGGAAAACTTAAATAAATAGCCTGTGGTAGACTTTCTGTCTTTGAGATCACCTCCCCAATCAGCATCACAATATCCCTCTGGGACAATATCTTCACACTTGAAAACTAACATATAATTTAGTGTATTCTTGACATACCGCAGGACTCTTTTTAATGCAGTTACTAACATATCATTTGAATATGTTTGAAATCTGCTCAACATTGAGACAGTAAAACATAAATCAGGCCTAGTACTTGACACTGCATACATAAGGCATCCTATAACTTCTCTACAATATTTTTCAATATTCTCATCATTACTTTTATTACAATTTTCAAGTATTTTAACATTAAAGTTTGGGTCAATAGGAGTTGACATAGGTTTACAGTTTTCCATATTAAACCTTTTAAGTACATTTCCTAGGTAATTTCTTCGGCTTAATTCAGTAATCCCCGTTTCTAGATTTTGGTTAACATTTATACCCAAAAAATTGGTTACTAAACCTAGATCCTTCATCTTAAATTCTTTGTTTAGGACACTTTTAAACTGAACAATTTTCTCCTCATTTGTACCAAATATTAACAAGTCATCAACATATAGCAAAACAAACATTTTATCTTTACCATCGCACCTTTTGTACAAGGATGAATCACTTTTTGAACTAACAAAGCCTTCTCCTGTTATAATAGAATTAAATTTATTATTCCAGGATTTTGGTGAACTTTTCAGACCATATAAAGACTTGTTTAATTTTGCAATATTATTATTACCCGAATAAGCCCCTTCCGGCAAACTAATAAATACATTTTCATTTATTTCTCCATACAAAAATGCTCCCGTTACGTCCATTTGATAGATTGGCAATTTTAATTTGGTTGCTATAGCAACAAAAAGTCTAAATGTAGGCAATTTTGCAACTGGAGCATAGATGTCATTCAGATCTAATACATCATCCTGTTCAAACCCTCGGGCAACTAATCTA
>NQII01008270.1:0-75879 GCA_002778355.1 Clitarchus hookeri
TTTTCCTTTCAGCTGTTCAGGAGAGAACATTCCTGCGTTGGAAGTACGAGTACATTCATTTGAAGGAGTCTATAAGAACTAGGGTTTGACAAAGGGGTTCTATTATCTACTGACGCTACACTAATGGGAGCACAAGGAATTTATGTTGAGTTCTTAACAGATGCATTCCGGTGTATTACTCTGAAAGCAGCATTATAAATTTCCGTCAGCAGGGCATGGTTAAGAGGGAAAATTCTGTTGATCTGAAGGCAGCTACTTCATTATGTTTGGTTGCACCTCGCAATACGGGGTACCGAGATTTGAATCAGTCTTTCGTTAATACTCGTGGTTTTAGCAGGATGAGTGACCATCCGGTTTTCATAGGCTATGTTCTAATAGAACTTCAGAGTACTAAATACATCTAATTGTTGCATCTTGTTGCTGCAATGATTCGGAAGATTGGCCATTACAAATCCATTTTCGGTACAAAAGTTAACTGCAACAAGAGAAATGTCAAGNTCGGAAGATTGGCCATTACAAATCCATTTTCGGTACAAAAGTTAACTGCAACAAGAGAAATGTCAAGATAATATTGATCAACTACTAACAGAACTTGGCATTCTTTAAATGGCTTCACACTAGCATAAATGTTCGAAATATTCTACAGATAGCATTTGTTTCATCCACCTCTTGTCTTGATTCGTATCGGTAATTATATTTTCGTATCCTGATATAATGAGGCAAGATGGTACAGGTATCAATTTGCTCCGTACCCGAGTGTACTATCTTTACCCACACGNATAATGAGGCAAGATGGTACAGGTATCAATTTGCTCCGTACCCGAGTGTACTATCTTTACCCACACGGCCATATGAACATAATTATGCGGTTGGCAGAACTTCATGTCGTTGCTGCTCACTAGTGGCGGCAGAAATGATGCTACTAGCATGGTATTTTGTGGTGGTTATTGTGAAACCTTGAAAGTAAGCAAGTAACAGTTTTTAAAAAATGATTACATTATTATACTGCCACTGCCAGATAAACGTTATCTCCCATTACTCAACTACATTATCAGCGATATCTTTAGGACCAACAACGTTAGAATGGGAGGACACTGTTGCATTATAATAAAACGAAAGTTTAGACCTACGCCAGCCTAATGGTAAAATGGCTTCCCCCCCTTTCACTCCGGCAACTAATTTCGCTCTTGTGCACTCGATAGGAACTCATGTACATTTCCGAGGTCTGTGTTATTTATTTTCGCCCCAGACCAGATAGCGGCTTTGAATTTAATTGCATATCCAAACAGTACTCTAACTGGTTCAACTTGATATATTTTGCTTTTCCCCAGTTTTATCCATGTTTCGGTATTCTCTGAGATGCTGGTTATCGTAGTTTGCGCAGAAGAGTAGCAAATGTTTATGCATGCGAAATTAATTAATATTTATTGTAGCTGTATTTTTTACTGTCAACTGAATTTCCTACGCCTCATCTCTGGTAGAGTTATGAGGTGTGATGTAGAGAACTCCGCCTTCTATACTAGTAACAAATATGGATTGTATGAACGTGTATGATGCTTTCGTTTGCTGTTATATGATGATTTTGCTACAATTATATAAAACTCCATAAGCGGCGTACAGCTTGTTAGCTGACGTGGGGATGTGTTGAGGCGTAATCGCCATCGAGGCCTTTAAATAACACCGAATACAGTTTTTTTTACTACTGTGTCTTCAGGATCGCAATCTTGTAATGCAAAGAATAAGGAACCTATAATATTTTGTCTTCTTTCGTAAGTATTCTGAGTGATGTTTCCGACCATATCCGGTATTGCTGGCAGCCGTATTCTACTGCCTATTTCCTGGGTGGTTATATTACTGAGTTCATAAAATGCTATCTGGGAAAAAATATTTTTTTCTAAGAATGGTACTGCATGTCAGTGCGCAGTAATTCCGAATAGACTGCTACAATTGTGCTGTCGGGAATTTGNTACTGCATGTCAGTGCGCAGTAATTCCGAATAGACTGCTACAATTGTGCTGTCGGGAATTTGTTGGAATCAAACAGATTTATGTTGAGTTCTATCTGAGTGTGTTCCTGTATTTCTTTCACACGTGTAAACTCTAGCCCGGCAAATATAGTTGCCGAACCCTCTCTTTACTTCCCTCATGAACTGTTGTGTTAGGAAAAAAATTTCGTCCCGTAAACGAGAATTGTGGCATATATACTTCACGATTATATTATGGCAGAGGTTTGGGTTGTACCTAAGAGAAAATCTCAAGTTTTCAGCGCCAATGCGTTCTTTTAGAAATTTATAGCCGTCCCATATTTGCCTATACTGTACTGTACATCGGTTCAGTGAAATTATTTTGCGAATCTAGTAACATGTAGATTTTGTTAATCCAACTGATGAAAATTATTTCATATCTTGTTAAGAAGTAATATCAGCACGTAAATAAGGAGGGACATACGGCACACAGAATAACCTTTTTTGGTTGATAAATGGAGGGGGTGGGAAGACGTTACCTCGAGTACTCCCGCAAGGCNCGGCACACAGAATAACCTTTTTTGGTTGATAAATGGAGGGGGTGGGAAGACGTTACCTCGAGTACTCCCGCAAGGCACGCTTTTGCGTAATCCTATGGGTACTTGTAACATGCTCTACGTCATGTAATGTAGCAGCAACAGCAAACAGTACACGAACATGCACGAGAGCGTGACCGCGAACATGACACCGCGCCTCCGCAAAGCTATATTCGCCTTGTTTTCCATGACGAGACAGTTTTCAAACCTTCTTGATCTTTGTTAGTGCAGATAAAATTGTCGACGACGTTGTACTATTTAAATCAGATACGCTTTGAAAGGGGGAGAAAAAAAGAAGGAATATAGTATCTAAAGTTTTAGGAAATAAGCAGGAATTACTAAATAATTTACACAAAATATGTCAGGTCACAACAACAATAACAACTTAGATTAGCGTGGTTTTCATATGTGCGCTGTAGGGCCACGATACTTCGCTACGTGTAAGTGCATGCAGACGCCTATATATTGTACTTGCATGCTACGTACGCGTGCAACATTCTTCGATGAGTCTCTGAAATACCGACTCTCGATGGGATAGGGTGAGCCGCGCGCCTCGCATCTGCAATAAATATCACGCGAACACTTTCACAAAACTCGTCGCCTCACACAGCGCACAACATTATTCAGCAATTTCTTGTGCACGCGCTGCGGAAAGTTTCCGCGTTATCTGCGAACCGCCTCTTAATTTTCTGCAAGCTCATCCTANATTTCTTGTGCACGCGCTGCGGAAAGTTTCCGCGTTATCTGCGAACCGCCTCTTAATTTTCTGCAAGCTCATCCTAATTATCACGCAAGAGTAAATTTCGATTGTGATAATTACCTTCAGATGTCACATACTGCTTCGTGAATATGATTTTCTACATGAGAAACCAACACAGCAAGTGTGGTTTGGGAAAAAANCAGATGTCACATACTGCTTCGTGAATATGATTTTCTACATGAGAAACCAACACAGCAAGTGTGGTTTGGGAAAAAACGACACTAAGCTCTCTGTGACTTAAGTGAATTTCTTGTCTGTCACGTAAAGTAATCATAATCAGAACCCAAGATAAGTCTGGGCTATAAAATCAGCTGCGCGACATTGCACGGCACAGTCGTAGCTGAATATTCTGTACTGCGCAACACAGACCGAGATCACTAAGTTTTCGGGCAGGGAGCAGCGGCAAACTTAGACAATTTTGGAAAGGTAACAAGAACTTATATTTTAGTATAAAATAATTAGTCTACTTTCCTCTGCATGGATGCATATAAGTTTGATGGAGTTCTTAATAGATTAGATGGTAGGTGGGGTGGGTCTTGAAGTCTTAGTTTATTGGTCCAGGACATAGGACATAAAACTTCTATTTTCACATCATGTGGTGTTATCTTCGTTACTGCAGATCAAAACTGTTATATATCGGCATATTAAATGTTTGTCNAGAGAGCCGCGCGACCTTGCACAACACAGTCGCAGCTGAGTACTGCTCACTGCGCAACGCAGACCAAGATCACTAGTTGTGAATGTCATCAGGCAGCGAGCAACGGCAAACTTCTCAATTTTTGTAAAGGTAACAGCATGTTATATTTTAATTTAACTAATTAGCCTACTTTCCTCTACATGGATGCGAATAGGTTTGATGGAGTTCCTAAAATATTAGATGGTAGGTGGGCCTTGACGTCTTGTAACGATATCGCTAGATATGCGACCAGAAGCAAAAGCAATACTTTTGAAACAACTACAAATACACACGTGCCTTACCTGGGATTCGAACACAGAACGCCTCGTCCCGTAAGCTGGCGTGGAAACAAATACATTAAGTAGGTAGGAATCGAAAAAAAAAAAAAAAAAAAAATTTCGGTAGTAGCCAGTCTAAAGTTTTGGTAGACTACGTTTACGAACTGCAAATATTTACAGGGACATCATTTTGAAAACAATCGTGTGAGTCACTTAGATCATGAAGTTTACGTGGCCTACCGTAGTGCTACTTGTGTGCAGAATTGGGAGACAATGGGTTGACTAGTTCCGAGATATATCATAAATGGTGCATTTTACCACCCAGCACTATCTTACAAAAAAGTGGTGGAAAAAATCTCTATTAACATATGGATTCTGTCAGCATACGTAGTTTAACTTAAATGTGTTAAAATGTTTAGTAAATATAATTAACTCATCTAAATGATTGATGGCAGCCATACCGTAAATAAAGCCAGCCAGACACACTTATAACATAGCCTACTGTAGCACTACTTGTGTGTAGTGGGAATCGGTTTATTGGTCGCGGAAATTTGACACAAAAGCACCATTTTGACATGTGGTGTTATCTTCATTACTAAAGAACAAAACTGTTATGTATTGGCACATTATATGTTTGTCATAGATACTGCTACATAATGGTCGGTTGAAATTGTTTGGGACATATGACTTACTGATATAAAATGCTTATAAGACTGTTATTTAGAAAATATATTACTACCTCCTTAACTCATATAACATTAGATGGACTACAAAAGTATATTTTGTTGCCTGCATTTGGTGGGTATCATTAAATTGTTTCCCGAATTAAGACACAAAATATTTATTTTTAATGTGGTATTATCTTCCAAAATTGCTGTCAATGAGTTTATATACTAGCTAATTTAATACTTTCACAGGTACTGTTAACATACAAAGTAAAGTTAAAGTTAGTTACTTGGTTTCGTAAATAAATTATATAATAATATATAACGTGTTGACACATTCGATGCGTGTAAAAAATACTTTGGACTATCTATCAAAATGTCTGACTAATAAAACTGTTCGTTTATAAATTCAATTCTTATGTTATGGGTTGTCAACATACCACATTTTGTTTAAATCGGTTAAATTGTTCCCAGAATATAACTATTTGTTCTAAATCTTTTAATTGCAGCTATTTTGAAAATAAGCAATTGTCGTGATCGAAAAATATAAAAGCCAAATGTATTTATTAAATACTATATGTGGACCTAGTTTGATGGAATTCGGTAGTCGAGTTTAAAAGTTATTAGCAGGAACATACATTCCAGACACACATTCAGGTGATGGCACACATCTATCTTTCTTTCGGAAAGTTAGCTAAAAAGGATATCATGTTTCGCTGTTATTTGTAGCGAAGTGCAGATATTTTTCTTACAGGTAACGTAACAATTATTTTACGAATCAAATGCCATATTTGGTAACAATGCGTATTTTCAGAAACGCAGTTGCTAAATGCCACCGAAAACATAAACCTAAAAAAAAGNGCCATATTTGGTAACAATGCGTATTTTCAGAAACGCAGTTGCTAAATGCCACCGAAAACATAAACCTAAAAAAAAGTTTTCACCACTGGGATTACTTAGTTACTAGGTGGCTCATGGCCCAGGAGAAAGTATGGGGTAGTACATACTTTCTAAACAGAATACCACGCCAGACTTTGCGAATGTCCTTTTGTAATGCGCCTACNAAGTATGGGGTAGTACATACTTTCTAAACAGAATACCACGCCAGACTTTGCGAATGTCCTTTTGTAATGCGCCTACAGGACTGTTTTGCATTTTTTTTGCAGTACAGTGCACTCACATTATTAAAGTGCTTTTTTTAAATACTGATGTAGATAATAAATAAACATATTTTGCCAAGCTTGGNAGTGCACTCACATTATTAAAGTGCTTTTTTTAAATACTGATGTAGATAATAAATAAACATATTTTGCCAAGCTTGGGAAACCTAGTCGGTGATAGGTATGTCACAAGATATGGTCTAAAATCGAATTTTAGATAAAATAATCTTTCAAGATTTAAAAGCGGGAAATGCTTTCCTTAAAAAACAACATTCTTAAAATGAAAGTACAAAGTGACCATTTGTGTGTTGTGAGACNAGTATGGGGTAGTACATACTTTCTAAACAGAATACCACGCCAGACTTTGCGAATGTCCTTTTGTAATGCGCCTACTGTCCCAGCGTACATCCTTCGTATGTAACCAATTACAGTCACTTTAGACTCTTTTGAAACCAACATTAAAAATATTCTCCGTCCAAAATCACTTGTAATTCAGCATGAGAGTTAATTGGATTACTCCCGGTAGAGTTGTAATTATACCAGGAAAAGCTGTCCTGCGTATTCATGTACTATTTAATTTTTAATAGCGCAAACAAAAAAGGTGCAAAGTTGTAGCGTGTTTGTATTTTTAACACTTTCATAGTGTCACTTCATCTTCGCATCGAAAGTGTCAATGCATACTCGGGGTTATGCAAATCAGTTAACAGTGTAAAATTATAACGTTTTTATACCTGCTCGCAGTAAATTTTTTTAGAACAACTTGTACTTTTTCTCTTTTGTTTTATGTGCCATATAAAGCTAATTTTTCACCCAACCCATCTACGTTTGTTCTGCCAAGTGCGCCTACTTGCGGGTTAAGTCGGCTATATTAATTCAACGCCAGAGAAAACATGAATCTGTGCTTGAAGTTATTAAATTCATAGAAGCAGGACTGTTTTGCATTTTTTTTGCAGTACAGTGCACTCACATTTTTAAAGTGCTTTTTTTTTAATACTGATGTAGATAACAAATAAACATTTTTTGCCAAGCTTGGAAAACCTAGTCGGTGATAGGTATGTCACAAGATATGATCTAAAATCGAATTTTAGATAAAATAATCTTTCAAGATTTATAAGCGGGAAATGCTTTCCTTAAAAAACTACATTCTTAAAATAAAAGTACAAAGTGACCATTTGTGTGTTGTGAGACGCAGTAAAAACTATACTTCCTTTTGAAATTTCGTGAAACTTGTTTCGAGTTTTTGGAACTACTCTGGAGTTATGCCGTAAAACTTTGGTGCGATATGGTAAAGCCATTGACTAATGCTAATACCGCGGTACCAACATGTATCTGTGTAATGCATTCAAGTATTAATTTGGATGGTATTTATATATAACAATATAAAACATATCAGAAGGCATTTAAATACTTTGAAAATATCGTTTCGATTGCTACGAATGCCTTGGCCAAGCTAGGATTTGTAACATTCGACGGAAATAAAATAGAAGTTCAAAACATTTGCAATCACTAAACATGCAATACATTTGCCTTGATATTAGTCGTGAAAGTGCTGAAATAGGAAACGGAGCAGGATTGGTTCCCCTGGGAGTGACAAGTAATTATTACTATTACGTTTCTGTCAATGACATACAATCGTAATATGTAAAGGTAGATAGACGTTCAACTTAAATTATTTGGATCATTATTTACATATTTCGTTCTAACTTAGTAAAAGTTATAGAAAATATGGTAAATTGTTTGAGTAAAACGGAAATAATAAAGCTTGTACGTACCCAGTTATAGATATGTTTTGAGTCAGCCGTGAGAGTGTTATTTAAATGTAATGTAGCTCGCAGAGTGCTAACTAAGGGCAACACAACTTGCCCCACCGTCACGAGTAAGAGAAAGTATTGTGGTCCCAAGTCTCGTTTCCAATTGTATCGGTTGGATGGACTTGTACGGGTATAGAGACACCNGTACGGGTATGGAGACATCCTCATGAATCCATGGACCCTACATGTCAACAGGGGACTGTTCAAACTGGTGGAGGCTCTGTCATGGTATGAGGCGTGTGCAGTTGGCATGAAATTGGACCCCTGATACTTCTAGATACGACTGTGATAGGTGACCGATACGTAAGCATCCTGTCCGATCACCTGCACCCATTCATGTCCATTGTGCATTCCGACGGACGTGGACAATGCCAACAGGACAATGCGACACCCCAAACGTCGAGAGTTGCTACCTAGTGGCTCCAAGAACACTCTTATGACTTTAGACACTTCCATTGGCCACCTAAATCATCAAACATGAACATTATTGAGCATATCTGGAATGCCTTTCAACGTGCTGTTCAGAAGAGATCTCCACCGCCACGTACTCCTATGGATTTGTGGACTGTCCTGCAGGATTTATGGTGTGAATTGCCTCCTGCATACCTTCAGACATGAGTCGAGTCCATGCCACGTCGTCTTGCGACACTCCTGCGTGCTCGTAGGGGCCCTCCACGATACTAGGAAGGTGTACCAGTTTTTTTTTGGCTCTTCGGTGTATGAGCATTCAAATAACACATTCTAAAACAAAGGATACATACGGCAGTGTAATTTGGGAGTTTTGGCCCAGAAAAACTGGAAGAAGGACTAGGATACAGCTTTCTAACTTCAAATTCTTGCAGCTCGATCACTGCCAGCCCGGTCCAGCAGTGGCCACCTTGCAACCATTTATCATAGTAAACCTTATTCTCCGGCAACCATCTAGCTAATATGTCCGTATTTCTGGTCCGGCGGCACGCGTTCCGAAATTTCNTGGTCCGGCGGTACGCGTTCCGAAATTTCAACTTTGCTGACGCCTAAAACAATTCACGAATCCCCAAAAACTATGGGCAAGGAAGACAGGTACAAACACGATAGTGATTCGAAAGGAAAATGTTTATGAAAGGATTTTAAATGTACTAAATTATTTCAAGAGGAAATTATTATTGTCTTGTGGCTATTTTGACATGCATTCTCTGCAATTCTGGTCGGGCAGCAGACATTTTAAATTTTCTCAATGTGGGCATTCATTTTGAATGTATTTTGCATTGTTCATGAACTTGTCTTAGACCCTTAAGCACAAACAAAAATAAGATATATTTATAAATATT
Source organism: Clitarchus hookeri (assembly GCA_002778355.1). Lineage (NCBI taxonomy): Eukaryota > Metazoa > Arthropoda > Insecta > Phasmatodea > Phasmatidae > Clitarchus > Clitarchus hookeri. Next base: position 9,220 of record NQII01008270.1, read on the forward strand.
TGTTTAAAACCATCATATTGCTGACTGCCAGTATATATTTCGACGCTCTTGTTCTATGATTATAGTATAATGACCATCATCTTGAGTTTATGTCATATTTTTTAGTTTACCATACAACTAGAGAATAAGTTTTTACATAAATTATTCGTGAAATATAATTTTTATATATATTACTGCCAATATATATTTCAGCGCTCGTGCTCTTCAATTCCCTGATTAATGTCGGTAAATTTTTATTGCTCTGACGTTGCATTATGATGACAGCAGTTTTTTACGTAAATGTATCTTACATAAACCTTGCAAACTAAAAAGAATCTGAAACTTTCAAAAATGATTTCAAAACGTTATATACGTGTTTACTGCCACGCTCATGTACACGCGAATACGATAAACGAGCTGCTCTCCTTTGCGCTGACCAAATGTCGGCTTAAGCGCTTTCTTCGGCTTCTCGCTGCAGGAACACAGTACCAACATGAAAACACGCCTCACATAGAATAATAGAGTCGTTTGTGTTTCCTCTGAAACACTGACAGTTTCCAAGCAGAAATAGCCAGACACTATACAAGTCTACCGGACTAGGCGAATCCCAACCGAGTATGAAGCGTGGGGATAGAAGGTCAGTTTGTATAATACAATGATATTGGAACATCCCCACAGAGAGCTGCTCCCTAGTGCCTGAGTGGGTAACAGTTTTTTATTAGGGTCGTAAAACAGAAATTATAGCGGATCTTAAGCGGCGAGGAGTTTGCAAACCGGCTGTAGGCGACGTTCCGTCACAACATGCATACTGCTTAACTGTATATGTAATGACGATGCAACATTATTAATAACAATTCCCTTGTCAATAGAGACTATGAAAATATAGGAATTCACATTCTGGCAGATATAACTTTATTTGTTATTGAACAACTCCTTTGGATATAATCATGATCTCATACTATTGAATACGAGCTAGAAAAGTTAAACAAAGAAACGTTGTATATCATTCGTAATGACACAAATTTATATCGAACAAATGTTACTTGGATCAGGAAACTGGAATATTTTTGTAGTTAATAATTTTTATAATGGATTTTCCCTCGAGTTTTAAGTATCTAATTCTTGTGGCATGATTATAAGTTAATCCGTATTTCAAAACATTTTAAACCCAAAATTAAACATATAAACTGGATTTTTGTACCCTATTTAACAAAAAAAGATTATGGAAACCAGTGAAGCGATATATAAGGCGATAACGCAAACATACAAAGCAAGAGGCAGAGAGAAAAATTACCTTAACTTTGCAGACTTCTATTTTTTATTGAAAATATTCCACAATTATAGACTTATACTGGCTACTATAATTATCAACTTAGAATAACAGGTTAAAGTCGACTAAACAGTTTCATGTTATAAGTTTCAAATATAGCTGTTTTAGTAANAACTGTTTTAGTCATCATTTGATTTATTTACAAAGTTCAATAATTTTGTGCTAAATTGAAATGCTCTCAACCGAATTTTATGGTAATCCGGGGTACAGTTCCTTAAAAATAGTACATATTACCAGAATTGTGAATGGAAAGTATTATTTTAAACATTACAAACATAAATAATGTATTAATTTTGACATAAATGTTTCAGTGGTTTCGGATATTGCCTATTATGCTGCTAGAATACCAAGGCCACATTTTTAATAATAAGCACCTGTAATGTAAAAAATTCTTACAGTTCGTGTACATTTCATAACGCTTCTTGTAAACCAAAATTGATAAAAGTAATCTGAATAGATACCAAAATGAAACATATAATTACAATTTTCAATCGCCACATCTCTTAAACGGCGGATAGAGTGTGTCAATTATTGACGGTCTTGCTTATTTCATTATTCCCAAGCACACTCCTAAATTTGGTTAATCAATTTAATAACTTCAGAGCTAAAAACGAAAAAAAAAAACGATGAACGCAAATTAGCGTTTTCCTAAGGAAAGTAGGCCAAAAACTAAAGGGTTCCTAATCAAAACAAAGGAAAAAATCGATAATCTTTGAAGACAATCCGATTGTAAATGAACTCACAATTTCTCCTTTACTTCACAACCAGCATTGTTTGCCTTGCACTCACTATGAAGTGACAACTATGTTGTTGTTGCAGGCACATAGCAACTTCCAGTGGCAACATGGCAGTGATATTCGACTCCTTGCTGCTCGATGCCGTATCTATCTTATTGGCATTCTTTGCGATCCTGTTCTTCTACGTGACCCGTAATTTCAACTACTGGGAGAAGCGAGGTGTATACAGCATCCCTCCAACGCCATTCTTCGGGAGCATCAGCAGCATCCTTCTGTTGCGCGAGAGCACTGGGTGTTGGTTGGCCAGAAAGTACAAGGACACCGTTGGCAAGAAGTTTTTCGGGGCGTATTTCATGGACAAGCAGGTCCTCGTCATACGCGACCTGGAGCTGGTGAAGAACGTCCTTGTGAAGGATGCCAACTCCTTCCTCGACAGGCTCTTCTCGCCTCAAGAAGACGTGGATCCTCTGATGTCCAAGAACTTGTTCGGGTTGAAGGGGAAGAAGTGGCGGCATCTCAGAGTGAAACTTACACCAACCTTCACATCTGGAAAGATGAAGAAGATGTTCTACCTCGTGGACGAAAGTGGACAGCAACTGGCCCGCTGTATACAAAAGACTGTGACGTCAGGTTGGTTTCATTATCACTTCATAAATCAATATACATGGTTCGACTATATAGCAGTTAAAGCTAAATTAATTAAATATTTACCATTTTTAAAATAAATGTCTGACGTACTTAAAATATGCAATTTCCCGTGTTATGACATAAAAACTTAATTTATTCGCATGGCACTATCTAACAAAATGACGGAGAAATTATGCTCCGTGTAGATATGGTTGATAGCTGTAATATCTACTGCCAAAATACAAATTTATGTTGGAATTGTAGACATAATTTCGACGATTAAGCATTCTAAGCTGAAATAGCTATATTGATGCCATTTTTAAAATAAGTGTCTGCCTTGCTTTAAACTTTTTACTTAACATCATGCTCATCATTATTTTTTAAATGCCAAACTTGGCAGGAGTCGGTAATTTTTGTACCGAGATATGTCATAATTTTATTTATTCGTATGGTGCTATCTTATAAAATGGCCGACAAAAGTAATTTTGTGTTTTGGTGTATATGATGCTCCGAACTGATACATTTTAGTATAACATTTTTGGTTGAAATGGTTTAAATTGTATGGTAGATATACCAATTAAACCTTAAAAATGTCATGGCCACCATTTTGAAAATAAGTAACTTTTCAAGTTCAATAACTTACATTTACTTGGCCTATTATAGTACTACCCGCATGACAATTTGTGTAAGAATGGTTTAATAGTTTTCGAGATATAATGAAACATCTTTATTTCTTAACTGTGCTATTTTACAAAATGGCATACTAAACAAAATATCCATCTCAAAATTTAAGGTTATTCAATTCTCCACCAGCATAAATTATTTGGTTTAAATCGGTTGAATTGTTCCCGAAATATGAAATATCACATGTCCCCCATTTTGAAAGTAAGTTCCCGACATGAGCGAAAACTGGGAATTGCCTTTGTAATTGTAACCGTAGCAGTAATATAAAATTACTCAACTTTTAAAATACATAATTTCATTATAGATTTATCGTCATCACTTAAATGGGTACCGGTAATAAATCTAAGTCCCAAATCTATATTTATGATCTTACTTAACTCGATGTGTTGCGTGTGTTCTCAGGTACCCATGTAGATGTGAAGGAAGCGATGTCCAGGTACAGCACAGACGTCATAGCATCGTGTGCCTTTGGCGTGAAAACGAATGCACAGGTAGACCCCAGGTGTGAATTCCGAGCTGTGCTGAAAAGGGTGTTTGAACGCGATTCTTTAAATGACAAATTAACCACAAACCTTCTTTTTATTCTTCCAATTTTGATGCGCTTATTCAGGCTGAAGTCCGTTGCTTCTGATATCGATGAATTTGTAAGAAAAATGTTCTGGGATGTTGTGGAACAGAGGAAGAAGAACGGAGTGACCAGGAACGATTTTGTCGATCTGATGATACAGATCAAGGAGAAGGAAGAAGTGCGAAGTGGGAATGCAAATAGTCTAGAGAAAACAAGCCAGGACGATTCATACAATAACATAGAGTACTTAAAAGATGATAACATTGATTTTAGTAAGTATATTCTTATTTTGGTTTTAGTTTAAACTATATGCTGATAGAAACTCTTAAATTGGTGAATTTAGACGACATCGCCATCGAAAATCAGCAAAATGCAATGGTGGTGTCAATGAGAACTCAGCTTATTTATCCTCTGGCCAACGGTAACGTTCACCGCTTTTTCCAATTGCAAAAAATCCAAACGCACATTACCCTCCCTGGTTAGAACCCAGGTCACAGCGGCTGGACAAAAAAGTGTTGGACACACATGTGCAATTTTTCATTTTTTCTACCTTTATTTTAATAAAGCAGGAAACAACGTATATGTAATGATACATCAATACATTTTATTTTTTTAAACCTCATAAAAGTTATAGCAGCAGTTTTTGTTGCATAATACATTTTGCTTCTTTTTGAAGATATTAATTGGCTTTACGCTAAGAAAAAGGTTTTCTTGAATCAACCAAATATTTGTTTGTATATAGCGAAACAAATTTATATGCTTGAGTCAACCAAACATTTTGTTGTCAGACAGATTTTGTTGGCTCAAAAACGCGGTTTGTTTGTTTCAAGTGCATATTTAGTTAGCTGAACCAAACCAGTTTTGTTGAATTTAAAATCTGGTCAACTCAACAAAATATTTCGTTAGAGTAACTATATCATTGTTTCGATATAAAGAAACATACGTTTGTTTGGCTCAAACAAACCTTCCTTTCAGTTACGTCTTCATGCCAAATCTCTGACATCTATAAATAACAGTATGCCTTTTACGCGCTTCATATAACTAAATCCTTTATACTTACAACATGAAAAATGCATTTCTAGAAAATTCACATTAATTAATTTCGTATCCACAATGTCACCCTGTAATTTAAAATTAATTATTGAAATTGATTGAAAATGTTTGCTTTGACCTCAAGTTAATTATGTAATTCTTCGAGAATTATTTACTACAAATGCGGAAACATTATTTTTTAATGTATTTGTAATATTAAAGGTTTAATGCTTTAATTACCAACCTTTTCTGACAGTGTATTATGATTTACGTATATATATAAATCAAATTTCTTACATTATCAAACATACCCTTTGCTGAATTAATTAACTTTTTCATACTAGATCCAAACAGTAGTTGCAGGTTTTTGAAAAGTATTTGTTTAAGCTCTTGAAATTGGCCTTTCCGTATATTTTTCATAAACAGCTCAAATTATTTAAATATATGTCCAAGTTTTATTTGAGTTACGTTTTTATGTCCACATTCTGGAAATACCAAATTTGTAGCCAAATTAATTTCACAATAATAATCAAACTTTTTCCTGTACACTTATTTTAAAGGCCTTTTTATTTTGTTTATTTTTAAACATATACTTAATAATCAACAACATATGTACTATTATCGATATCTACTCTGTATCGCCAATTTAAAATTTATGCCCATTTTGAACAACTTTATTTATTAATTTCTGTTACTGTTCCCAAATTTCTTTTTATGAATCGTTTTCTAGAATGTTTTACTAGTCTAATTTCTAAAGTTATTCCCACTTTATCACGTTTTTCATAATCAATATCTTAATTTATTAAGAATACGTTTCCAAATCAAGCTTCAATGTTTATGGAAAATCTAATTTTTTTTCTACTGTTGCAAAGGATGTAATTAGGTTTGAAATTTTTCTCAGTTACTTATTCTATTTTTCCTTATGTTTTTTAATCCATGAGTAAAATCTTTCCTTTTTTCTTAATGAGATTCATGAGTTATTTGTAAAACTATTGAACTTTCCTATAAGTAATTTTATTCTATAAAATTTGTTTATCTGAATCCCTTTTAAAGTAAACCTATAAAACATTAATGAATACTAACATTTTCTTTAAAATGCGTTAAAAGACTACGAAAAACAGATTTTTGCTTAAAAAAAAAAATATATATATATATATATATTGAAACATTTCCGTTAGTAGGAATGAGCCTGATATTCATATTGGTAATGTATTTTCTCTTCCAAATGCTGCTTATTTTTATAAACCTCTTCCTGTTGTACAAACCACGATCTCTGAGTGGAAATGGAAATCATGAGACTATGTACACTTGCGGTGTCTTATCTCTGTTAATTTCTGCAAACGAGCTATGAATAGGAAAAACANTCCTGTTGTACAAACCACGATCTCTGAGTGGAAATGGAAATCATGAGACTATGCACACTTGCGGTGTCTTATCTCTGTTAATTTCTGCAAACGAGCTATGAATAGGAAAAATAAATTAAACAAGTTTATTTTGCTCTGCCTTCGTGGGTCAGCGGCAAATAAAAAAAATTAAGTATGTCTTTTAAAAAGTAATATGTTTTAATTTCAATTTATTATATCATATAATATTATTATGCATTATAACATTATGCATTTCATCATGTTTTATTTTAATTCTGTTTTCCTTATAAGATTTGAAATTATTTTATATACAGAATTTGATTAGAAAAGTTTTTTCCTTCATAATTTATATATAGAGATTGTTTCAAATAGAGTCATCCGATTTCAAAAAGTTATATATTTTAAACTAATGATTAGAGAACCACGCGGTAAAGATTGAAATACATGCATGATAAAGTTTTGCGTACAATATCACATTTTCACAATATGCCCCTCCCCCACAATGGGCTCTGAATCACTCGAGTGCCAACTCGGTGGTCGGTTGAGCCATGCTGGGGCCCCTCATGTCAGCGAGCATGTCCTTTCCTGCAAAAAGAAGATTGAAATGTTTCACTTGGTTTCCGCTAGGTGCCTCCCCGGTGCATATATGGCGATTAACCAGCAATCCCTTCAGTATGCGTCGGGATAAAGGCCCACAACAGAAAGCCTTTTGCGTTCTTCAATTCGACAATTGCATGTCTGAGACAACTGTGCAACGTGATTTTCGGCAAGAGTACGGCACTGCACAACCTGTTGTTTGTGTAAGGGGAAATCAACAGGTCACCCTAAAAATTCCCACGAAGACGCTGGGTGCATCCGGACGAGTTTTGTAAGAAGTCCACAAAAGTCTACTAGTCGTGCCAGCCGAGAGCTAACCATTCCCCATACGACTGTCTGGCGTGTTTTGGCGGCGCGCCGATTGTTATTTGAACCATACAGGACTGAACTCGTGCACGTCCTACGCCAAGGTGATACACAACGACGTGTGGCGTTTGTGCATTCATTCTCGAAAAGGAAATGGAAGATGACACTTTTCTTTCTTTCGCGCCTAGTGTTCAGTGACGAGGCCAGGTTTCATATCAGTGGTACTGTGAACCGCCACACGTACGGATATGGGGATCACAGCAGCCACAAGCCGTAGTCAAGTATGAGAGAGACTCCCTTAAAGTGAGTGTGTTCTGCACCGTTTCCCGGAAAAGGGTTTGTGGCTCATTCTCTTTTCCTGACAACACTGTCACGGGAATGTTATACCTGCAAACGTTGCAGAACTGGCTTTTCCCGCAGTTAGAGGCTAATTCCGCTGATGTCATTAGCCAGCAGGACGGAGCACCACCGCTATGCCACGTACAAGTTCGCACATTCCTGGACGAGTTTCCGCACATATATATCGTCCGCCATGGACCTGCTGATTTGGCATTACACCACACGCCACCAAGGTCGCCCGATCTTACTGTCTGTGATTTCTTCTTGTGGAGGTTGTAAAGTATTCAGTTTATGTACCGCACCTTCCTACAACAATAGACGAGCTTTGAACCCGTAAAACAGCAGCAGTGGCTGCAGTAACACCATGACATGCTCGCTAATCTGTGGGAAGAGTTTGACTAAAGTGCATCACTTATATATGAAGTGCATCAACAGAGGCATAATGAGCATTTATAATAATTGTAAACAATACTTTATTGTCAGGAATGTATTTCACTCTTTAATGCTTGTTTTTCTGTTCCTTAAATAAAAATACATAGCCTTTTGAAATAGGACGAATCTTTTCGAAACGTCACGATTATGATCTTAAATGAAATTAACAATTGCTAATAGTTTTAATTAATTTATAAAACTCGCGCATAATTGTGATAATTTCATTTAAGCTGGAAAATGTTTTTTTTTAATTGTTTATTTGTGTTACATTTTTGGATGATCGCTAATTTTATGGCTAAAGTTATTAAAATTTGAAAACGTTTGAAAAATTATTTTATGTGGTTCAGAATCTGACATTTATATCTTCTATCGGAATCGCAAATTTGCCTGTAATAGGAATCTGTAAAAATCTTCTGATAGATAAATGGCTCCGGAGTGAAACTGACACATGTTGCTGGAGGGCGAACAAGTAAGTCACTAGCTTTGTTCGTGTCTGTCTGACAATTAAACGGACTTCCCTACTGCCACTATCGTCCAGAATCAGTATACGAATAGCTTCCCATAACCAACACTCCCAACAAAATTCGACTATATAGTCAAAATGACAGGCAGTTCGTTGTGCCAATCATTCTCCATTCATTCATCGTGCTTATATTATATGCGGTCTCANCTATATAGTCAAAATGACAGGCAGCTCGTTGTGCCAATCATTCTCCATTCATTCATAGTGCTTATATTATATGCGGTCTCAAAATCCATTAGTAGTTTATATTGCTGACTCGTTCACCTTCTCTGCACGCCTGTTGCAAACACTGCCTCGCAAACACGGCGCATGTCACGTCATGTGCACTGTTCTAAGAACTGTATATACGAGATTTGGTATCAAGTAATAAGAATGTTGGGATATTGGTTTCCTGACCACCTCATATTTCTATACCCCTGAACTCACGCATCCGTACTAATGACACCTCTATACAAAATGGCGTGACTCAGATCGATTATTTCCTATTGTGTGTATAGTGTCAGTAAGGTGTGTCAAAATACAATTTTAAGTGTTGTATGTACCCTCTGCTAGAAGCACTGTAGGTTGCAACTCTTGCAATGATACAAACGTAAAGATGACCAATACCATCTTATGTGAATGAATCCCANCATGTGCACTGTTCTAAGAACTGTATATACGAGATTTGGTATCAAGTAATAAGAATGTTGGGATTTTGGTTTCCTGACCACCTCATATTTCTATACCCCTGAACTCACGCATCCGTACTAATGACACCTCTATACAAAATGGCGTGACTCAGATCGATTATTTCCTATTGTGTGTATAGTGTCAGTAAGGTGTGTCAAAATACAATTTTAAGTGTTGTATGTACCATCTGCTAGCAGCAGTGTAGGTTGCAACTCTTGCAATCATACAAACGTAAAGATGACCAATACCATCTTATGTGATTGAATCCTATGCACATTATACCTGACGTTGAAAATCAGGCCAGACATTGTTCAAATAAGGAGAACACTTGTTAAATGGAGGACAGTTCTGGTAATTGTTCTGGAGAGGGAATTTGTGAACACTTTGGAAAGTATATGAGGTTTCAAGAAATGTATGTAAGGGAAAAGTGTCCTGCCTCCGTGTTGTATAATGTAGGACAGCAGAATGGTCCCTCCGCGTCTTCCTTGGTTTATACTAAAGACTAGATGCATGGAGGCNCCTCCGCGTCTTCCTTGGTTTATACTAAAGGCTGGATGCATGGAGGCGAGGCATGAGCGGAACTTTGCATTTTAGCGCCCATGGCCATACCCAAGCTTCAGGCAAATGGTGGCCAATGGTTGTTTCCATAACCCGTATTGTTACACTACTTCCAATCTGTTCTGTAGTCACTGTGAAGTCCACCATTGCCACTTGCAAGATACGACAATCTTGTTGTTGATGTTGCTGACTTTTGAAACCAGGCATACAGTCATTCATATTTTCATTTTGCCAGTAGTGCTTAACATCTATGTACAGCTGAAACTTCTCGCCCAATGTGTTAACTGTCTCTTTCCAATACACGATGTCTGGAATAAGCGTTTTCCTTGTTTCGGCTCACGCTTTTGCCAAATATCATGGAATTCTGAAATTAAAATTTTAGATTTCCAGTGCAATTTTATAAGACCATTTACCAAGAATGAAAAATCAATAACATTTTTAGGTTTTGGTTTATGGTATGATGTCAGTTGCGCTTTTTTCCAAACAATTTGGTGGTATTTTTAATTCCCATGTTTAATCATTGTTTTATGTTAATATCTAATTTAAAATCAATTTTTGTAAATATAAAAACATTTTTTTTTCAATTACATGACTATTGGAAAAAGCAGGCGGATACCATTAAACAACACAACATCTATAATTTTTGGAAGTAATTTTAAGCGATGTCATTTCAAGAAGATAGGAAATATTCGACAATAATCATCTCATATTAATTGTTTAAGCCCTCGACAACATGGATTCATTTTGTGACATGGTATTTCAGAAATGGAAGACGACGACTACGTGGCCCAAGCTTTTGTCTTCTTGCTGGCTGGTTTCGAGACGTCATCTGCAGTCATATCTTATGCCCTATACGAGTTAGCATTGAACCCAGATGTCCAAAAGAAACTGAGGGATGATATAACCACAACCCTTGGAAAATACGGAGGAAAACTGACTTATGAGGCTATAACTGAGATGTCTTATCTCGAAATGGTCGTTTCAGGTGAGAATGAGTCTTATTTCCTGTAACTGTTATTAACAGAATGTGTTACTTTCGAACAGATTATATGAAACACTTAAAACCATTTTAGCAAAATTTCTCTTTATAAATTAGTGCATGGGCAAGTGTTGAGCTTTTAACAGTCACCTAACAGCTTAATCTAAGCACACCAATGCTCAACGGGTGTAAACGAAATCATAGACAAACTAAATCGTTACGGATTATTTGCGTTCAAGAAAAAAACTTTATTAAAGCTCTTCTAGAAAATACAAATGTAGAAAATTTTACTTCCTTTGGATAGGTGCTTCACAATCTAAAGAAAAAATTGTGTTCTTTCATTATCAGATGAAAATTGATTGATATATTTCTTATAAGGTTATTATTGTAATTAAATAATACCGTCTGATGATATGTCTTGTGTGTGTTTTTTCTTTCCAGAGACTTTACGTAAATATCCAACACTGGCTTTCTTAGATCGGGTGTGTTTATCCGATTACAAGATACCGGAAACGAACGTCACAATAGAGAAAGGAACGCAAGTTCTGATTCCAGTTCTAGGTATTCATAGTGACCCTACCATATATCCAGACCCGGAAAAATATGAACCTGAGAGATTCAGCCCTGAAAACAAAAGCAAAAGGTCGCAATACGCCCATCTTCCGTTCGGCGAAGGACCAAGAATCTGCATAGGTACGTAAAATAAGAGCGTTTAGTATATTTTCTTTCTTACAACAATAATCTCACCCAAACTTAGCGTAATTAGGTTGTGATACCACAAGGTTCAGCTCCATGGCATCATCATAACTCAAACGGCCTGCCCCGCAATGTGGCACTGACTTGGGAACAAGGTGCGCCATACTACAATGTCTGGTGTAATATTATTTATAATATTTTAAAATTCCAAAATAAAGTGCTATACAAATTTATGGTATCTTTTCAAATTTTCGAGTACCATAAATTACGAGAAACTGAACTTTCAGTAAATATAGCCTCACTATGTTGATTTATTTACCTGACGCTTATGTAATTCATGTTTATAAATAATCATAGTTTTCGTCTAGTGTATCTGAGTCATATATGTAGACATAGTTAAATATACAAACATATAGATGTACTTACACACATGTGTAAATACACACTAACATGAACATGCACATATATATACATATAATAAATACGTAATTTTTACATGCATGCATACGCATGTATTTACAGAATGTTATTTTGCGTTATATGTGTCGGGAGGTCATTCCTTGTAAAATATCAAGTAGAAAATATACGTACGACTTTGTGGCCTGAAGTGATTGATAGGCTTTAAATAAAAATATCGAATAATAATATGGAAATAAGAAAAAAAATACAGAATTTTTCAACAAACGAAGGGCATTACCCTCAGAAAATTTTAAATGTAAACAACACCCCCAATCAGAATCTAAACAGAGGTTCCTTATCTCACATCACAGCAAATTTCGTAGTCCTGAGTGAGTGAGTGAAGAAATTTAGGCGTCTCTTAACTTCGAGGTCTTGAGAGCCAATGAGGGCGAAGCGAGGTAAGAACAGAGTAACTCCGGAATGAAAGGGTGGGGGAAACGGGAGATCCCTGAAAAAACTCGCTGACCAGTGGCATCATCCGGCACGATTTCCACATGTGAAAATCCGGAGGTGACCCCACCGGGAATCGAACCCGGTTCGCCTAGGTGGGAGGTGAGTAGTCTAACCACTAAAACACTGCGGCCTCTCGTAGCCCTGAGAGTTTTATCAAATTACAAGACGGACTATTAAACACCATGTTCAAATGTGTAAAACAGATCACCAGCTCCGTTTGTGTAAAACAGAGTCCACGTATATGGGTCGCTGGGAATACCTTGAAAGTAAGCAAATTGAGTGACTTTTGTGTTACGCGTTGCTAGCTGAAATGCATTAGTGAGCGATAATGTGCGCGTGCATCACGAGCAACGACAATCCTAATTACGTAGCTCGCATTATTACACCTCACTCATTCTGATGAGCCCACGGTCATTATTTTGATTTCTGGTGAAGCCAAGTGCTGTGGCAGATTAGCTGCACGATTGTATCAGCAAAGGCATCCTAGTAGGCGACAAACAGCACACACCGTTTTCGCGTGGATTGACAGACGCTTGCTGGGAAACTGGGAGTATCCTGCCAAACTATCAAGACTGTGGTGAGCAGAGAAGAAAGTGAACGTTACGGTTTAAGGAAGAAGAACATACCATTAAATAAGAACAGTCATCTACCAGCGTCCGCGTAATCGCTCATGAGTTTGGTTCGACCACAGTACTGCGTGTGGCGTGTTTAACGAGCAGCTGCTACACCCATACCACAGAAGGAATGTCCAGGCAGTNAATGAGTTTGGTTCGACCACAGTACTGCGTGTGGGGTGTTTAACGAGCAGCTGCTACACCCACACCACAGAAGGAATGTCCAGGCAGTGNGCTACACCCACACCACAGAAGGAAGGTCCAGGCAGTTGCCCCCCGTGACTCTTTCCCCAGAAATAATGATGGTTTCTGCAGCAAACATCTCGTGATCCGCAGTTTTACAAGTCCGTGTTTTTACAGATGAAACATGCACAGCAGCTGGAACAGTCATGTATGGGCTGACGCGCCGCGATCATGACTTCATACCAGGAGTGGTTTTCGACGAACATAAGGGCAGGCATGCTAAATGATTATTTGGTATTATGACCATACCTCACGCCAGCACGTCTTGATGGTTACGTTTACCAGCAGTTCTGGTTATAGACATCATCCGTGCAGTTGGAGGACGTACCACTTCTGGTACGTGGCCACACTTGGCTTTAGCGTGATGGGGTACCATCCACAGTTCGTCGATTTAGGTAGGCATCACTTCAAGCACGTGTTTTTAAGTGCTTTTCAGAACCTAATAATATACAGGATTGATTATTCAGCTAAGATGTTCAGCACAAATATCTTCCGAACCGCTGAAGTTATCGAAATTTTAACTTCGAATTCGCATATGGCTTTAAGGGCTCGTAAGACCCCGGCTATGTCTGTTCCGGAATGTAATTAATTACTGAGATAAAAATATCAATTTTGGTTTTTTGAATGGGAATATACACTAAGGCGACAAATGTCATGGGATACCTCCTAATATCGCGTCGGACCTTCTTTTGCCCGGCGAAGTGCAGCATCTCGACGTGGCATGGACTCAGCAAGCCGTTGGAAGTCCCCGACAGAAATATTGAGCCATGCTGCCTTTATAGAGGTCCATAATTGGGAAAGTGTTGCCAGTGCAGGAGTTTGTATACGAACTGACTTCTCAATTATGCCCCATAAATGTTCTATGGGATTCATGTCGGGCGATCTTAGTGACCAAATCATTCGTTGGAACTGTCCCGATGTTCTTCAAACCAATCGCGAACAGTTGTGGCCCGGTGACATGGCACATTGTCATCCATAAAAATTACATCGTTGTTTGGGTACATGAAGTCCATGAATGGTTGCAAGTGATCTCCAAGTAGCTGAACATAACCCTTTCCAGTCAATGATTGGTTCAGTTGGACCAGAGGACCCAGTCAATTCCATGTAAAAACAGCCCACACCATTATGGAGCCACCACCAGCTTGCATAGTTCCTTGTTGACAACTTGGGTACATGGATTCGTGGGGTCTATGCCACACTCGAACCCTACCATCAGCTCTTACCAACAGAAATCGGGACTCATCTGACCAAGCCACGGTTTTCCAGTNACCCTACCATCAGCTCTTACCAACAGAAATCGGGACTCATCTGACCAAGCCACGGTTTTCCAGTCGTCTAGGGTCAACCGATATGGTTACGAGCCCAGGAGAGGCACTGCAGGCGATGTCATGCGGTTAGTAAAGGCACTCGAGTCGGTCTTCTGCTGGCATAGCACAGTACAGCCAAAGTTGGCCACACTGTCCTACCGGACACGTCAGTCGTACGTCGCACATTGATTCCTTCGGTTATTACACGCAGTGTTGCTTGTCTGTTAACACTGACCATTCTGCGCACACATCGTTGGTCTCGGTCATTAAGTGCAGGCGGTCGACCACTGCGTTGTCCATGGTGGGAAGTTATACCTGAAATTAGGTATTCTCGGCACACTCTTGACACTGTGGATCTCAGAATGTTGAATTCCCTAACCATTTCCGAAATGGAATGTCCCGTGCGTCTAGATTCAAGTACCATTCCGCGTTCAAAGTCTGTTAATTCCCGTCGCGCGGCCATAATCACGTCAGAAACCTTTCCACATGAATCACTTGACTTCAAATAAAAGCCCAACCAATGCACTGCCCATTTATACATTTTGTACGCGATACTACTGCCATCTGTATAGTTGCATATTGCTATCCCATGACTTTTGTCACCTCTGTGCACTCAATTCTCCCAATATGACAATATGTTATTAAACTGTGGGTTCAGCAACTTGGTTATTTTGAAAACCTGACGAGCACTTTTTGAGATATAAGGGGATGTTCATATGTGTATGCATTTGACTGTAGTTGTGGTAGGGTGTTTTGCGTCATCAGCTGGGAGATGTTGCATTGGCGTGGACTGTGATGGAGACAGGATTGCCAAGTGAATTAATTGTAATCAGGCTATGAAAATCAAATTAAACACATGCTTTATTTGTCTGTAACATCAACCACAACACCAACAAACTACCTTCCGCATGCGTTCGATACATTTATTACTCTATGAATAGAGCGTGCGTCACTTGTTTAGGAACTATCCGCTGGACATACATAACTATTCCTATACACAGAGTGTCCCAAAATTCAGAGGTGCTGCTTACAGTGTGGTAGTATATAAATGCATATAAAATGTACATATAAAAGTATTTAAAGTATGCCCATTTCGTGCTGGATGGTGTAAAATAGTTAAAAAGTACGTCATGTATGTATTTGTGCATGTACAATCAGTAACTTCCTAAAGTTTAAGGGTGTGTGTATATTTTCGCCATTTTTGTAATATATTTTAGCATAAATATTCAAAAGATATGTTCCAGTTTTTATAGAAGCATAAGAGATCGGATTCTGCGTTTTGAAATAGAAGCATAACCCTTTGAAAAAAAAAATGTAATGATTTGTAATGATTGAGGAGACAACTTGTATAAAACATTTTTCCGTCTCACGTAGATACTTATAAGGGCTCGTGACGTTGGCGTCACTCTGGATTGAGTTCACGAAATCGTCTTGGCTTATTTCTTGAATGCACTAAAAATTACCCTAACTAAACGCTTTTAGACCCTCATATCTTATATGGCCACGATCCATTGACCAATATTACTCCTTTTTGCTGTTCACAGGAATGCGGTTTGGCCAGATGCAAGTGAAGACCGCCCTGGTTTATATTCTGACCTCGTTCGAAGTCCGCTCGTGTGAAGAGACTGCCAAACCACCTCTGCATTACAAGCCCGCCGCTCCAACACACGCGCCCGTAGAAAATATCATACTGGCGTTCAGGAAACTGCACATTTGAAAGTATTTTTCAGGTGCAAAAGCATTCATGTGTTTGTAAAATGAATTCATGTAAGCACCTGAAATGACACGAAGTTGTTGTCTGTTAATAGCTATGTACTAACAGTGCTGTCAAGATGCTTCAACGTCCTAGGGAGAAAAAGGACGTAAAAAAACAAACGTTATTAATATTTACATGCATCATGTAAGCCTACTTTATAATAATGGCGATGTTATCTTGTGCATAAAGTTGCTTTCTGATTTACAAGTGTAAGCTTATTCGTGAAATATTTTCCAGGTGTATGATTCCTCTCCAGTAAACTCTCTATCCCTTCTTTACTTGCACCAATATGCTTGTTTTCGACTGTCGGCCACGACCCTTTACCTACCCACCCTGTTGACGTCTAATTGATTTGCATTTGTCCTTTGCTAGTCTTGGATCGAGAATGATTTTAAGCCCACCTCGTTAAGACGAATACTTGTGATTGGCTTCAGGCTTTTTGGGGCGTTTCTAGTAAACTCCATTCCTTTACATTATAATTACAAAACAAAGAACGATATGGGCTATTTAAACTACGTTTATTGAACAGAATACCTACCACACAAAGGTGGCACGATTACCCTTGCAACTCAGTATGACAAATTGTATACTTAAGTCAGTACTGAGAGGCTCACCATGGGCGGCAATAACCGCTGCTACACGACGCGGCATTCAGAGGAAGAGACTTTGGATGTCCGCCTGGGTTATCCCTGCGCATTCTGCTTCGATGCGTGCCCAAAACCCATCCGTTGTGGCCGCAGGTGTCCTATGACAGGCTAGTCGTCATCCGTAAATGGACCATAAGTTTACAACAGCGAGAGACCTATTGTGCAAGCCAAGAAAGCAGTTTGACAAAGAGGCCCAAGGCTGACCCTGAAGACGGGGGACAACAGGCTCCAAATCCTCTGCGATGAATGTGTAGGTTGCTGGTCAGTGTGTCAGCGATTAGGACTAGGCGCAGCGGGACTGGAATCCGACAGCATCCATTATCATTATACCAGTACTCAGCCGGTATGACAGCGCATAATGCAATACTCTGCCAGGCGTTTGCCACGGTACAGCCAGACACGGATGCGACCATCGTGATGCTGCAAGCAGAAGCAGGATTCGTCAGAGAAGACGATGGCTGTCATTCGTCCGTCCAGATCCGACGTTCCACGCACCATTGCAGCCGCAGGCACATGTGGTGAGCAGTCTGTGGCAGCCGCAGTAATGTGCTCTTGTACGTGATGCCCTAATGCTGCAGACTGCGATGCACCATGCGTGAGGACACTGATTGATGTGTCACATGCCTGAAGTCCTTAGCGAGGGTGTTTAATGTAGATGTAAGGTCAGTAATATTCATGCGCACCAGATGTCTGTCCTAGAGCTCTTTGGCGCGACGGGGCTGTTGGTTTCCTGCACGTCGCTTGGTCCGTCCCTTCTCGACCCCTGATCCCATATCCACTTCACTGTTGTTGCATTTATTCCGACGCGAGGACCGATTTCGCGGTAGGATATACCACAACCCCGATAGGCCAAGATCCTCCCGCGGCGAAAGGAGGAAACCTTTCGTATGGTTGTCTTGTTCTTCAACGCGGCATGCTCACTCCGTCTGTGCACACAAACAGCGGAGAAACACACTGCTACTACCTTTCAGCGGCACCCCGACTTTCACTTGTATAAGAAATTATGTGGTTTTATGTTTTTTTCAGGACATTGATTAGTATATATAGATTATACACAATTATCTGCAGGAAGAAGGAAGTGGAGAGGTTCGGGCGAC
Source organism: Clitarchus hookeri (assembly GCA_002778355.1). Taxonomy (NCBI): domain Eukaryota; kingdom Metazoa; phylum Arthropoda; class Insecta; order Phasmatodea; family Phasmatidae; genus Clitarchus; species Clitarchus hookeri. The sequence goes on from NQII01008270.1 coordinate 27,216, forward strand.
AGCGGGTTCTTGAGTGCCAAAGGAAGAAAGGAGTGGATACTGGCTCTTGTGCACGATATACGTTGTACATTTTGAAGCAGATGGAGATATTTCCACCAATTAACATTTAAAAGGACAGTTTTTGGTATTATTTTGTTTGAGTAAACATAAAAAAAAAAAAAACGTCCTACATTCAATAATTCCGAAATTATCGCTGTCGAACTGTGCTTCATTTTCCAATTTCACTTTTCAAACGTCATTAACTGAACTTCCGTAGATGTAGACTTACTTGTCACCAATGCTGCGACAGGTTGCGAACAAACACACATAAGGTTGTATATCAAACAGTCTCCAACGATTAGAAAAACAGAAACTATCATAAATTGTTATAATCTCTTCTCAAGTAATGTGTAATCCTAACATGGGCAAAGTATTTTAAACATCTTTGTGGTAAGTGATACAAATACATTGGTTTTATGTCACATTTTATATTTATTTGTAAAGACTAAGACATTTGTCGTGTTCTACATATTTCAAAAGTTTGTTGTAGGGAAGTGTAATGTAACATGGAAAAAGATAGCTAAAAGTTTTTATTACAATCTTCATTTAATAAATTATTGACAATCCTGTAATTTTGAGTGGTTATGCTGAGAACTTATATTCAACTTTTATTACATTCGGCGAAAGTTATGATTAAATTGAACTTGTAGTACAAGTTTATTTTTATCTCTGTAGAAATATGAACTCGGTGAACGCAATGTAGAGTGTAGTGTAATGAATTTGGGCGTAGACTGAAAGAATAAAAAGTGACGTTAGTTGATGCTGGATCGGTTCTGAGATCATTAAAATGTATAATTGTAGTGTGACAACTCTGTATATTATTATATAGCGTGACGTGTGTAGTTCACACAAACATGCATGACAAAATAAAATACGCATTAGGCAAAGAAATAAAGAAATTCAGCACAAACATATGCAATAAAAATGTGGATGCTAACCACAATTAAAAAACACTGAAGTTAAAGCAAAATGACTTAGTTAGTTTGTATCAGAGCAAAAATATCCGTTCAACCAATCAAGATGTTCATTAAATAGAATCCTGTATTTACTGACTGTAACCTTACTACTTTTATAAATGCGAAAGTGTGTTTGTTTGCCCTTTTTTGCAGAGAGATATTTGGAGGGCCGGGAAATGACATTGGCTACTTTTTATCCCAAGAAAAATATCTCATTCCCTCAGGAAAAACATTTTTGTCGGTACCATAAGGAGGTACCATAATGTGTATCATAATAATGGTACAAAGTCTTGTGGTCCATATGTTACATACCATACGGTATTTTGTACGACAATCCAAAAATTCGTACCATAATGGACTCTGCACCACCCAAGCTTACCTTTAGTCCTAGAATTAACATGGTTGGACCGTACCATAATTGGTTCTGCACGACAAATAACGTTATTTAGAACGATAATTTCGAAATTCGTACCATAATGAACTCTGCACCACCCAAGCTTTCTTTTCTGTCTTGAATGGACATGGTTGGGCCGATTGAAGCAGACATTGGTGGCTGGGCTCATTTCAAGCCGGCGTTTATCGCAGGCCATATTAATGACTTAGCTGAATTTTTTGACAAATACCGTTATGTCTCCCTATAAGTTTGTTACTATAACCACGCGAACGGAGCCGCGGGTACAGCTATCAATTTATTAACTTCTAAATTACCACCTTCCTTACTAATGGTTACAATTGGTTAACAAATTAACATTTTTACGCCGAGAGAAATGTTTGTTCCAGCCAGCAAAACATTTGTTTGTATAGGACAAAAAATACATTTCACTGCCCCAACAGAATATTTTGTTGAGTATACAAAACTTGAAATGCAACAAAATTAATTTTGTTCATCTAACAAAATACTCGCTTGTATTAACAAAACCTGTGTGTCTGGCCAAAATGAATTGGATTGCCAACAAAACATTTAGTTGAATTAACTGTATATATTGGCCTGGCCACTCATTTGATTACGTTCTTTCGAAAACACAGCTCAAGGGTTGTTTGTATTTCTTGTGACAATTAGGATAGCAACAGTGTTTGTTTGAACACTTGTTGATTCAGGTTGGTAACATTGTTTCCTCACACGATGTCATAAATTGTCAGAATGTGCGGAAATAAGGATGAGAAAGAGATAAGCTGGTCCATCGACGGTTGTTTGGACTGGTTTATGAAACTGACTAGGTAAATAAAATGACTTAAGTAAAGATGTTTTTTTTATTTTAATTTTCATGAAACATTTTTGATTATACTGCCAAACCAGGCACGTGTGTTTATTAAAACAAAAATTTTAGTAATATCTTAAATTCCACGCACTTTATTTCTTGTAAACCACAATGGCAGTGAAGACGAAGTTCATCGAAATAAATATTCGATTCCTATTGGCTACACGGATTCACGAACACGGAAGAGTTGGCAGTTACTCAGCTTTCTTACGTGGGTCCACCCGATATTCATGTACGCATGCGTCCCATTGGAGATTGAACCTGGAGTGTGTTGCGTGTTTCGCTTTCGTGAAAGGTATCCGCATCCATGTCATTGTAGAATGAGCCTTAGTACTCTAGATTTTAAGCTAGAGGACCTAACGTATGTGGTTTTGTACTAAATTTGTCCCTAAAACCGGAACATATAGCCATGNTAGATTTTAAGCTAGAGGACCTAACGTATGTGGTTTTGTACTAAATTTGTCCCTAAAACCGGAACATATAGCCATGGCTTACCCGGGATTTGAACCACGGAACTCGTGTTAGTGACACTTGCATTACATATATTGTCCACACAAACAATAATAAAATAACCTTAGATGTGTATATCGAAATAGTAAGTTATCTTTATAGCTAATAAACACATTTATCATAACCTTGTCTGCCATCCAACTGATACATTTGAGGAAAAAACACCCCATATTAAATTCCACTAACCACATTTCGTTTTGACCGGGAGTGATTTTCGTTGTATAAATTACACAAAGTACAATTATCTGAAGAATAAAACGAAATGTACTTGTAACGTTCTATAATATCCACCCCGGTTGGCCATAGTAGATTTTATTCAGATTTGTGTTGTTGGTAAAGTTTACTGAGATAAAGTATTCGAAATTGACTTACTTATATTTGAAACTTATGATGATTTCTTGAAGGAAGTACTTAACGCTTATTTCGTGTGATTGATATACTGGAATGAATAAGGAATTTTTAATCATGTTTGTTTTATTCTATACGCAGGTTCACGTCACAGGCTGACAAGCTTGCTGTCGTTTTTTACGATGAGTCCGCATCAACACCTAGAAACTCAAACAAGTTTACTCGAAAAGCAACGCAGTGCTCAAGTTATAGAAAAGCACATTTAATTTTGCTGGAGGAAAGTTTTCTCGCTGGGCTTAGGTCCCTTTTAACAGATGAGCAAACCGGTATCAGTTCACTTCTCAGCTTATGTTTCTATAAATCAAATTCCTCGCAAAATTGTTTCTAAAAATAAGATTTATGTATAAAATATAAACAAGTGGAGTGGAGAGTTTTGGACGGGTCTAAACAACGAGGTCTTTAGAGCCGACGAGGGCGAAGAGAGGTGAGTGGGGAGCAGCGCCGGAATGTTTATGCGGGGGAAGCGGGAGATCCCTCCCCCCGGGACTACGTCCGGCACGATTGCCAAATGCGAAAATCCTACAGTGGTTCCGCGGGAGTCGAACTCGGTTCGCCTTGGTGGTTGGCGAGGGCTTTAACCACGCCTACACCAACCGCGGCCCCATAAACAATCGGAATGAAATAATGTTGGTCAAAAGTTTTGGTACTTATTTTCGTACAAAAATTTACATTTCTTACATTAATATGTTTTTTTTTTGTTTTAACATGGAACTATTTTAATGAAATTAACATTTAAGAATGCAAAATATGCGATCAGCAATAAATAATATTTGATATCACAACAAATGAAGTAGCAGTCAATTTATCTAGATATAGATCATTTCCCCTTATTTTAGATTAGCTTTGATCATTTATTAACTGGTTTAGTTATAGCCATGATAATTATTTAAAACTTCAAAAAAAGTGGTCTGAAATTTTAGCATGCCAAAACAATTTGTCCTGAAAATTAATTTTAAAGACTATTTTTACTGCTCATTTGAAAATAANGAAATTTTAGCATGCCAAAACAATTTGTCCTGAAAATTAATTTTAAAGACTATTTTTACTGCTCATTTGAAAATAACTCACACATTTTAAAACAATGCGCAATGCACAAATACTATACATTATCTGCCGAGACAACATTAGACTTTATTGCTATAAATAATATACGTCGATGCATCAGCATACACACATAAGGGCATAAAGAGGAATACATATTAACAACTTGGATCACTATGCCTCAAAACAGGTATGCCAGTGCTTATTTTTAAAATGTTTTTGTTTTTATAGACGTATTTGNACTTGGATCACTATGCCTCAAAACAGGTATGCCAGTGCTTATTTTTAAAATGTTTTTGTTTTTATAGACGTATTTGAATAAAATCATGTTTCTTATTATACTTTCATTTATGTAGACTATCATAAAAAGGCTAATAAAATATTATAACTTAAACAACATTTTTGTAAAGTGTCCTGTATGAAGAGTTGATTTGTAAAATAACTGTTATAGTATGCGAGTAGTTGATGTATACTAATCTGGCGTGAGTGGAATTCTTAGGACAAATAAACAGGGAAAATATATACTTTGTCTTTGTCTATAGTGATTTCAGAGGGTGGTAGACACCCTTGAAAATGGACAGTAAAAATGTCTTATGNTATACTTTGTCTTTGTCTATAGTGATTTCAGAGGGTGGTAGACACCCTTGAAAATGGACAGTAAAAATGTCTTATGAAACGAGAAATTGAAAATTACTTGCGATTAAGCATTTAAAAGTGGCATACAGGCCAGTGGGCGCAATATAGATAACCGCAGAAAACTGTGTTTCGGAGAATACACACCTCCCTATATTAAAAAAATNAGGCCAGTGGGCGCAATATAGATAACCGCAGAAAACTGTGTTTCGGAGAATACACACCTCCCTATATTAAAAAAATGCGTTTCTTAAAACTTTCTAATCCCATTCTTGAATCAATCTTACTAGAAATGTTAGTAATCAGCCTGCTAAACTGAATAAAAAAGGTCTCTTTGTTAGAATCTGCTAATCCAGGCCGTCACCTCAGAAATCACATGTTTAGTTGGAAAGCAGATTAGAGGTTGCCTGGGAGGTAATCAGCTTGTACCATTATCATGCATGACGTGTCACCTGACAGCCTGGTTCATGTTATTGCCCTAATATAGGTGAATGACCAATTAATAAATAATGGAATGTGTGGGGTGGCCGAACGAAAACTAAGATCAGTATCGAGTATTAGGGTTAATTTGGAATGCGAAGTGTTTACATGGTTACAGCATATGCTCGAAGTTTTGGTCATGCACCTCCACGCATGCACGAATGCAACATTCGTATAGATGGTGCACATAGTGCAACATGCCAGGATTTGCTCTACAGAATGCCATGCATTTTGCATATGTTGCCAGAGATCCTCCACGTTGTCAACTAGTTATATACATGTGTGCCTTCATCAAGTGCCCCCCCCCCTCCTCTCAAGTAGAAGTCGATTTGGTTTAGGTCCGATGATCTGGGTGGACATCCCACTGGCACACCNCCCCCCCCCCTCCTCTCAAGTAGAAGTCGATTTGGTTTAGGTCCGATGATCTGGGTGGACATCCCACTGGCACACCTCGGCCAACCTATCGCGCCGGGTGCCGCTCATTCATGTGCTGCCTTGCTGTGCGACTAAAGTGTGGTGGTGCACCATCATAAATGTACCACATGTTGTCTCGTAGATTCAGCGGTATATCTTGAAGTAGTCGAGGCAGGTCATCGTCTAAGAAGCACATAAGGTAGCTCCAAGTAGAAGTGCGGGAAATATGTGANCTTGAAGTAGTCGAGGCAGGTCATCGTCTAAGAAGCACATAAGGTAGCTCCAAGTAGAAGTGCGGGAAATATGTGAGGCCCAGATAGCATCCCTTCGACAATCACCGTCCAAAAGTTTAGAGGAAATGACGCTGGAAGAGGGATTCCTGTACAGCGTGGGGCAGTAGTTCACAACGCAGACATTCAGTTACTAATAGCCACAAAAAAGGCATCAACAACCAGAATTTAACAAAAATTAGATTTTTAATATAACTATATTTTCCAAAAATTTGTATCANAAAAAAGGCATCAACAACCAGAATTTAACAAAAATTAGATTTTTAATATAACTATATTTTCCAAAAATTTGTATCACTGAAGTACTTACACAAAATAGTAATCTTATACATTGCTATCATTCATAATAAAGAAAACTGCTCCACTCCCCTGAATAACTGAAAAAAATAGTAATATTTCGAACTATACTGTATAAATACTGATACAAATGGCAATATANCACTCCCCTGAATAACTGAAAAAAATAGTAATATTTCGAACTATACTGTATAAATACTGATACAAATGGCAATATACTAAAAACCCCAACAATTACTAACAAGATAATTGACCATAACAAATATTTATATCCCAAATATTGGTGACCTAGGCTCTGATAATTTACACTATTATAAAAATTGAGTCAGGAGCGTCACATTACTACTACTCAATGACTNGTGACCTAGGCTCTGATAATTTACACTATTATAAAAATTGAGTCAGGAGCGTCACATTACTACTACTCAATGACTGTAAGAATAGAGTAAGGAACGATATTAACCTAGAAATATTAAAAGTGATATTTATCAGTGATCTACCAATAATTNCTGTAAGAATAGAGTAAGGAACGATATTAACCTAGAAATATTAAAAGTGATATTTATCAGTGATCTACCAATAATTAATAATACAACCCGTACAAGCAATTCCTACTAAAGGCACGCAGTTCACTGTACCAATGCTCATACTTTATTACGACAAAAGTTAAGGATTCTTATAAGAACGTCACTGNAGTTCACTGTACCAATGCTCATACTTTATTACGACAAAAGTTAAGGATTCTTATAAGAACGTCACTGGACGATTTTAAAACTTTAAAAGTAATCTCGGTGAACAGCTGGTTATCCCACGCAACACTGTTACCAGCTCGCAACAACAATATCAAAGAAGTTACCTTCTCACATGAAGCGAAGGAAATACAGACCTCGCCCATTACACAAGACAATAGGGCAGACAGCTTCAAGACGAACTCCAGTCGCTTAACAATCCCAAGCGAGGCGTTGCCAAAATATTCTTGATAACACGACGCACTAAACCCATTGTTTGGTCGCGCTAAACTCANATCCCAAGCGAGGCGTTGCCAAAATATTCTTGATAACACGACGCACTAAACCCATTGTTTGGTCGCGCTAAACTCATCCAAGCATTGACGAAAACCCCGGTGTACCACACAAGGTCACGCGCACACACTGGGGACATTTAACTGTACTGCTGTGGAGTGAGACACATGGAGGGTTTTGCAATTTGGTAGTTTACAGTTCTAATTTAACATACATTAATTCTGAAATACTTTTCATTAACGCCTCCGCAACTCGACATTGGAGTAGCGAATTTTCTAAGAATTATTGTAACTTAACTGCATACAACATAAAAGTGTTTATTTTTTCATATGTCATGCAGCTAGTCTCGCGACTGTCAATTACGGCATGCACACCCCTCACCGTCACTGTCGTTAATTATTGTCGCTTCCGACTTCTCAAAATGTACGTGCTGCACAGTATTCGATTTGACCTATCTAGAGGGACAAAATTCCTGTTACGGGCCCTGGTTCTAAAATGGTTTAAATAGTACAATTATATGACATTCACTGTACTACATCCATTTATTTTGCGATTAACCTAAAAAAAATATAGCTTTGTATATACATAATGTTTATTTTCTATTTTAGTAAGGAATATATGTCTTTTCTATATTCGTTCATTTGTTTTTTTTTTTTGGGTAATTTTTTTTAATAATGTTAGAAATGGGTCAGAAGAGATCATCATATATTTGATTAAATCTAAATTTGATCTGTTTCGTGAGATTTTGCATATGTGACCCAATCTTACCTTCCGGGTTTCTTTATTTTTTGCTTCTGCGGCCTATTCGGACATCTAGCCTATTGGTATGATAGATTCTTGTACAATTATGTAACCATGAACAAGGATCTTGTGCAGGGTTGGGGGCATGATGTGCCATCTATACAAATTCAAATACAAGACTCTTGTCTCTTCACAATAAACACTAAATTTTGTTGCATCTATTTCTAGATATGTTGCAATGGTTCACAATATGATGCTTAATCTATAGATTTGTTTTTCATCTAAACCAGTAATATTATCAGTTGTTTGGGAACTATCAAAAAAGCGCCTAGCAGTATTGCTATCGCTGCTAGTTCCCATTCCTGGTCTTACTTTGTCTATAATGAGACCCACAACCTTAAACNCCTAGCAGTATTGCTATCGCTGCTAGTTCCCATTCCTGGTCTTACTTTGTCTATAATGAGACCCACAACCTTAAACTGATTTACAATCTCGGTGCCTCTGACTTGCCATTCTTTAATATCTAGGCGATAGTCAATTTTGAGACGGCATTCCATAGTCCTTATGTGTGCATGCAGGCTGGAGATACCAAACTTGTAGTACATGTTTGGGTCCGCGACATGCTCAGAAGATGGCTCAACTAAATTTAATGATTTTCCACTGGCTTTACAAATGTAGCATTTTTGTGTGGATTTATTGTCTGCTAACATGTTGCATATTTTACCATATATCATTGTTAAAATGAATTGATGGCTAATGGTGACATCTTTGTTTAATTTTGCGATTTTCGTGGGCAAAAGTAATTCAATTTGTTTCTCCATATTTTCACATTCTTCTTTTATCAGCGATGTTGTTTCTATTTTGTATATCAATTTAATAACACGGCAGAATCGTGCTGAAGGTGGACGGGGATTTTGCCATATCATTTCGCTGTTAGCTCCAATAATTCGTATTGGTACGATCGATACAATAAACATTTATTCAGCAGTGCATTCCGAGTCTGCAATGCTTGCTTGTATATACTGGGACCAGATGAGCTATCACAGCCCTATTTGTAAATAAAAGTGTTGTTGAGACTTGTCAGGACGTCTCCGAGCACATCTTGGTATAGTGTAGCTGTGTGGTCTACAAGAGCCTGAAGATTAACCTCAGCAGATGTCAGTTACTATAATGTTTCCCACGGCAGGGTAACATTTTGCTTAGCCTTATGTAATTGATCGTATGAAGGGTGTAAGTTGCAGCCTCTTTCTCTAGCCTCTTGTTGAGTGTGTTTGTATTGATCAACAGTAAAATTGTTGTAAACAAAAAATGTCAATGCTTCATCAGGAGTTAAAGTTCGCAATTTCGGTCCCGCATCTATAGCATTTTTTGCTTTTACGTTACGTGTGGCGCGTTTTGGTGAAGCCGCAGAAATTTCTTTTATCAGATTAGCATCATCTCGTTTACCTCTGGGTCGTTGACTCACTTCAGCAGCAAACGTTATTTCTTCAGAATCAAAGTCCTTCAGNATTCAGAATCAAAATCCTTCAGTAAACTCTTCACTTTTCTTAATTTAGTTTTTCGTGAACTTTCCTTAAATAACTACTTTGGACAACCAACATATTCCACTAGATCCAGGTGTGATATTTTCTTTAGATGAAAGCTGTGTCACTTCAACGATGATTTTTTCTTCGAGCAAGTCTTTGTAATCCCTAGAGAATAAATCTTGACGTCTTTGTTTCTGAACCAATTTTAACAGAATTTTTTTACCTTCTCTTTTTGCAAGGGCTTCTATTTGCTTATCTTGGTGTTCATCAAAGGTTTGATTGATGACGAAAGATTTCAAGAAGTCAACCATTGTTTGTAATCGTTTCTTCGGGTCAGTAGAGCGCCACACATCAAAAAAGTCTTTCCACGTGGGCCACGTCGTATCCATCGACAAAATGTACAAAATCTATACAATCGCAAAAAATCGCAACGAAAGGGTATATTTTTAAAAAGTGAAAATAGTCAAGGATACGAAAAAAAATCAGAAGTTAATCCTTGACTAACTTGACTCAAAAAATATAACATTGCAAAGTCGGGCAACGTGTGAATTTTGGCCGAATTTTCTCAAGTTTAGTTGTTATCGTCTTACTTTAGAATTAATTTGTACTTATTTATTATTAATGCATAAATAAAATATTAAATACCTGAAGAAGACGATTCCATCACTGCATAAACGTTAAATATGCAACACTTCATCAATCAACACGCGCAAACACAATGACGATCACAGTCGAACTGCGAACAGTTTTCTACCGGCTTTGGCTAAAGGGTTCGGGTGCGTTCCTATTGTATGTTATCGCTATTCCAAGGGCAGGAATCGTTTCTTGGAACATTATTTAANGTTCGGGTGCGTTCCTATTGTATGTTATCGCTATTCCAAGGGCAGGAATCGTTTCTTGGAACATTATTTAAGCTGTTGTAGGCATTATTTTAAATTAGTTTCTGTGTGCCGATTCCTACTGAAAACGCTTGTCGTAAAGCACACAGTGCACTGCGCGTTTACAACGAATAATGATATATACACTACTCGCCCGCATAGCGCGGCGATTTAAACTCGACAAGCACGATCCGCTTTCTCCAGAAGCTTAGACACGACTTGTTCCCTTGCACACCATGGGAATGAATGAAGACAACCGACTCTGACCCGCTCACAATAGGAGCTGCCAACCCACTCCCCAGCTGGCCACGCAGACGTTACACATTCGCCGCCCACCCCCGCTACACCTAAGCGGACTACACAAGAACTCATCACCGCGCTGAAAGCCATGTGACGGCGCAAGGCAATATATGCCAACATAACCAACACACAATCGCTTAACCTACAGCACTCGCCGGACATAAAATGCNACGGCGCAAGGCAATATATGCCAACATAACCAACACACAATCGCTTAACCTACAGCACTCGCCGGACATAAAATGCAGCTGTTCACCGTATAGCCAACATGTGACGTCCATACGCCACAACTCTGTGAAGAACTGTCTGCTGTGTAAAGTTCCAACGCAATGCTGGTAGGAAGGTAAGCTTGTCGNATACGCCACAACTCTGTGAAGAACTGTCTGCTGTGTAAAGTTCCAACGCAATGCTGGTAGGAAGGTAAGCTTGTCGACCCTTTATACGATATCAGTCACTTGCCCACATTAACTTCTTAGCCGTCCACATTCTGATATATAAACCCGTTGCATTAGGGCTAGAACGTGAGTCAGGTTGTCGGTTGGTAAGTTATTATCGACAGACTTGCGGTCTGCTTGCCTCCCAGGTAACCATTCATCGGCTTTCCAACTAAACATGTGATTTATGAGATAACGGTAACGACTTGCGGATACTACCAAGGCGAACTTTTTGCTTGATTTTTGAATACTTACCACAATTATTTAATGTAAAATTGTTTCAAGAGGAGGGTTACAAAGTTCTAAGCAATATTAAAGTGCCAACCCTTATTTAATGTATAAAGGTGTACACTGTAACACCATTTTCTGTGGTTACTCACCTTGTACAAATTTGTCTGTATGCTACTTTTCGTACGAATTAGCGATCATTGAAGGGTAAATAACAACGAATAGTGTAAAATATTCGCCACTTTCGGGGGCATCTACAACCTTCCGAAAACACTGTAGACCCTAGCTCGTATATTTGTTTTCCTATTTATCTGCCCATAGGATTTCGCTCACGTCGGGTTAATNAAACACTGTAGACCCTAGCTCGTATATTTGTTTTCCTATTTATCTGCCCATAGGATTTCGCTCACGTCGGGTTAATATCAATAACGACTCATTCTGTATATATGTAATATTCTTCCATGTTCTACTTGCACGAAAGGCGTTTAGAGCATTATGGTCCGCACAGAATCTTTCAACTCTCTGACTTTCCATACAATTAGATATCGCTTAAGTGATTCCATACGCTTACAATCCTTTAATTTTATATATCTTAGAAGAACGAAAAAACTAGTATCAGTTTCCAAGTGTTTGCCCAGCAGATCCATTAGCACAGGGGACCATTTAAAAGTAATAAAATAATTTGAGTTCCACATACTCATTTGTACGCATCTATTTCAGTTATGGGTTCTTATACAAAGGATTAGACTAAAAATTACAGCAAATATGATGCACAATAGCGTGANCATCTATTTCAGTTATGGGTTCTTATACAAAGGATTAGACTAAAAATTACAGCAAATATGATGCACAATAGCGTGAGATGGTGCAATTTGTTTGTCAGCTGACACAAGGTAAACTTGAATATCATTCTGAGTAAATTTACTACTGGGCAGAGAAAGTGAAATACCATGAATGAGGCTTGAAAACATGATTAAACATACTGCTGCAAGAGGGAAAGCAAGCCATGTATATATGCGAGTCAATTTCTCACTGGCGCGAGAACATGTTCGAACCTTTGTAGTTCCGATTCCGGATTTTTATCTGTAATTTGTGTGTTATCTCAGGCTCATCCAAGTATATCACCGNGAACCTTTGTAGTTCCGATTCCGGATTTTTATCTGTAATTTGTGTGTTATCTCAGGCTCATCCAAGTATATCACCGTAAGCACAAATTTGAAACCTACCTGTGTATGCTGTTAAAATATATTACACTTACCAAAGTTGATTTTATCTTTTCTGGAGTACTCGATTGTTGAAAGGAATTATCTTTATTGATTTCCTGTAGATCTTTTGCCTTTTTCCCCCGTACATCGCCATCATTCATGATATCTTTATCATAAAATGAACAGTCATTCCTGAACATTCCCATCTTCTTTATTTGTTACAGCACGTCCCTGAACAATTTTTCCACACTAGCTCTTCGGCGTCAGCAGAAATAGCCTTCAGTCGAAATAACTTCACCAATAACGGTAGAATGAAAATAAGAATACTGGATATTTTATCAAAAAAATGTTTCGTTCGAGCCCTCTCTTCATAATGGCTCTGAATTCGCAATTTGTGTATACATGTGCATTCGTGTTCACGCGAAAAGCACACAATGCTATGACGTCTGCACTACATCTGGCCATCGTCCCCTTCACGTTTACAGGGGCGCCAGCAGGAACACACTACATGTAGACATTCCTTATGTGCATGTATATATTGAAGCCTTAAATATTGGTCAAGCAACACATTTTTCTGTTATTTTAATAACAGTTCGACTGTTTAAGAGTACTACTCAGATTATTTCCGAAGAGGTAAACGACCCCAAAGGATGCTATGGAATCTGAAGTAAATATAGGTGGGACCGCTAATTCTCTTCAACATACACAGGAGGGTTGGTAGATGGCCACAANATGGAATCTGAAGTAAATATAGGTGGGACCGCTAATTCTCTTCAACATACACAGGAGGGTTGGTAGATGGCCACAATCATAACTACCTTTCATCCAAGGAAGATAATGCTAACATTCGTTTTTAAGGATGCCGAGTGTGCATCAATGCTGACAGACCCAACAAGACGTCTTAAATGGAATCCAAGAATATCTGCTTAGGAATCCACCCCTTACCCACCTTTTTCCATCCACCTACCATTTGAAGGAACTATAAAAATATGTAGTTTACCACTAAGGTAAAGATTCGCATCAATGATTTNTCCATCCACCTACCATTTGAAGGAACTATAAAAATATGTAGTTTACCACTAAGGTAAAGATTCGCATCAATGATTTAGTAATTAATGGTGTTTTCTTTAAATATAGACGTGTATCGAATAAAGTTTAGACATACATATATTTGCAGAAAAAGCCACTCTTACAATTACGCGACGCATTTCTAGATGATAATATATTTTGTAGATTTTATAACATAAATTAATAACTTCATCTAAGAGTTACAATAGCGTTGGTGTTGTTTTTTATTGTTGGATGATCCATTTTAAAGNCATAAATTAATAACTTCATCTAAGAGTTACAATAGCGTTGGTGTTGTTTTTTATTGTTGGATGATCCATTTTAAAGGGCGCTGCTTAATTTCATGCGCCGCAGAGATCACTCCAGGGAGCTGATTAAATGTTGTTATCTGAGGAGTACAAAGCAAAATTTGCATCTGTTCTTCGTTGGTGTGGTATTAAATACGTNCTGATTAAATGTTGTTATCTGAGGAGTACAAAGCAAAATTTGCATCTGTTCTTCGTTGGTGTGGTATTAAATACGTCCACAATGTGTAGCAAGAGGTCATGTGGCGGGTGCAAAGCGACGAGCGACCAACATTCCGCGCCGGTCAAATACCGGAGCGCAAGTGGTATTGCTCTCGTTGCGCATGCGCAGTCGACACATGTAACCTTCAGCAACATGACTGCCTTTTGAGTGTGCTTCAGCAGAATAAGTACTGTGGGAAAAATGTGCGAATATGCTGTTAACGGTAAACTGAGCAATTTAGAAGCCCTGCTTAAAATCTACTTTTATGCACATTGTGTATTCTTCGCCTATAAGTAAAAGTAACGCTGCCATTGGCCTAATCACTTTATTAATGAAATAGTGGCATTATTAGAAAATTAAATGTTATACAAATTTGAAAATTCTTGCATTTATATACATTAAATAAAAGGAAAGCCAAATAAATAATTTTAGCGTCTACAAATATTTACCTAACACGTTTAATTGAATTTTAATACAAGGAACTACTTTATCTCTGTTGTTACTAACATCACTGGGTGCATGCCAGTCAGTGTGCCCGTTAAAATATGTGCAGATAGAGCCAGTAAAAATTTCAAAGCTTAATTTCAAATGTGCTGAAATGTTCGTGACAACCCATACAAGATTTAACTAATTTTAAGTGACAAGGTTGTATTAACATTTTTGCTATATTTTTTGAAGTGGAATCTGTCATGGAACACGTTTCACTAACTATTTAAGAGGCGAGGTGATGATTGGTGATTACAACAAAAAGTGCCCACAGCACGCAGACTCGAATTGAATTAGTAGTCTATTAACGTAATCTAAAAATAAAAACTAATCACGTAAATCTAAATATTCAAATTATTGTGGAATTAGTATCCTGGACACTGCATTGATTGCATTACACTGCGGAAAAAATATAGGGCAAATGGAAACTTGTACTGAACGTTGAAAACCATCCCTGAAATATAACATGTTTTCTAAATCAAATAAAAAAATAGTTTAACACAATATTACCTTAGCCACACTTCGAACAAAGTCACTGACAGTATTTGTGCTTATAACATAAGATGCCATTTCTATTCTTTGGAAATACAAAACATATTTCCAAATAGTACTCATAATATTTTGCATTACTAAAATATCAATTTATTGTCTCCTGAATATACGTAGTTGCCCGTTATTAATTACCAATCGCCACCGCTTCAACAATGCGTGGAACAGACATCGTATCCGTCCATGCTAGGTAACGGAACAGTATAAGCCTTGGTGGGAGGCGAGCAGTCTAACCGCTCAGCCACCGCGGCCCCTGAAAAGAAATGGAAATTTTAATAATGCGAAATATTAGGTATGTGCACTATTGCACTGTTTCTGCTAGCAAAGAAGAGACGTTGTATTGTATATTATAAGCTTAGATACTGTTAGTGACTATGTTCGAAGTGTGATCGAGTTTATNAGAGACGTTGTATTGTATATTATAAGCTTAGATACTGTTAGTGACTATGTTCGAAGTGTGATCGAGTTTATATTGCGTGATCTTAAATATTTTATTTTATTAAGAAAAATTGTTATGTTTCATGTCAAGGTTTTCCTCACTCATTACATATTTCCATACCCCTTATTTTTCGGCAGTGTAATGCTATCGTTGCCGTGTACTAATTGAATATTTAGGTTTACGTGCGGTGTTTTTTTGTTTATGTTACGTTTCGTACGCTGACCACTAACGATATCCGAGTTGCATGCCGTAGGCATTTTTTGTTGTATTCGCCATACGTCACTTAACCTCTTTGATAGTTTTTTAAACGAGATGCTTTCGCGTTACTTAACAAATTCCCGTCCAACAAATGCAACACAAATTTTAATGAAGCCCTGTCACTAAAAAACACAATGTCATCGTGTACACATATTTTTTTTACACGGTACTTGTTCTGCTGAATCACAGCCGCCACTCTAACGGCATCCTTGTTGTGGAAGGTCCTATGTGTTGATTGCGCATGCGCAACGTGAACAATTCCATTTGCGCCGAGGTCTCTGCCTAGTGCAGATTTCTCTGCATTTTGCGTAGATCATAAGGCCGTTTTCTTCTTCGTTCGTTCATATTTAATTCCACTCTGATGCAGTGTATATGCAAATTTTGCGTTATAACCCCAATAAACCAATATTTAATCGGCCCCCAGCTGTGCTTACTGGCGTAGGCGTAGAACAATTTTTTTTAACTCTGCGCTGCGTCGTTGCAAATACCAGGAAGTAATATGTAGCTGGCCACCACGTGTTCGACCTTCAGTTCTACGCATTGTTGGTACTAATAGCCATGACATTTACTTCTGCAGATGGGCGTAATCGATGTACATTCTCCGAGCTGGTAAAAAGCGGAAATGCCCCGCAGAAAGAGTTTCTGGCAGAGGATACAAAAACGGCGACCTGGCATTACACCACTGGCCACCAAGGTTGCCCAATCTCACTGTATGCAATTTTTCTTGTGGGGGTTTGCAAAGTATTCAGTTTATGTGCGGCCCCTTCTTTCAACAATATACGTGCTTTAAAACCGTATAACAGCAGCATTGACTGCAGTAACATCATGACATGCTCGCTAATCTGTGGGAAGTGTTTGACTATAATGCATCACTTATGTTTGATGTGCATTAGCAGAGGGACATAAAGAGCATTTGTGGTAATTGTAAATAAAACTTTATTGTCACACATGTATTTCACTATTTACAGCTTGTTTTTCTGTTTGTTAATTTAAAATATACAGCATTTTAAAATCGAATGAATCTTTTTGAAACATTATATATTATGATCTTAAATAAAATAAACTATTGCTAATAGTTTTAATTATTTTATAAAACTAGTGCAGACTTTGTGTAAATGTGATTTAAGCTTGAACGTGTTTTTTTAAATTGTTTATTTGTGTAAAATGTTTGGATTATTGCTTATTTTATGGTTAAACTTATAACATATTTAAAATGTTAGAAAAATTATTTTATGTGGTTCAGAATCTGCTATTTATATCTACCATCGGAATAGCAAATTCGGCAGTAATATGAATCTGTAAAAAGCTTGAAATAGAGAAATAATTATCGAGTGAAGTAGACACAATTTCTGGAGGGCGAACAAATAAGTCACTTGCTTTGTTCGTGTCTGTCTGACAATTAAATGGCCTTTTTTACTGGTCGTCTGCCACGGTCGTCCAGAATCAGTATAAGAATCACATAACCGACGCTCCCAATAAAATTTGACTATATAGTCCAAATGACAGGCATTTCGTTGTGCCATCCAACATCCATTCTCCATCCATTCCTCTTGCTTCTATGTTATGATCTCTAAAAATCCATTAGTAGTTAATATTGCTGACTCGTACACCTTCTCTGCACGCCTGTTGCAAACACTGCCTCGTAAACACCGCGCATGTCACGTCATGTGCACGGTTCTAAGAACTGTACATACCAGATTTGGATATCAAGTAATAAGAATGTTGAAATATTGGTTTCCTGACCACTTCCTATTTCTACACCCCTGAGCTCACGCTTCTGTTCTGATGGCACCTCTCTAGAAAATGACATGACTAAGATAGATAATTTTTTGTTGTGTGCATAGTGTCAGTAAGATGTGTCACAATATAGTTTGACAGTTGTATGTACCCTATGCTACCAGCACGGTAGGTTGAAACTCTTGCAATAATACAACCGTAAAGATGACCAATATTATCTTATGTGATTGAATCCCATGAATGTTATACCTGATGGCTCAGATGGGCAATTCTTAGAGTTGACGTTGAAAAACAGGCCAGAAATTGTTTAAATAAGGAGCACACATGCTAAATGGAGGACTGATCTAGTAATTGTGCTGGTGAGGGGAATTTACGAACACTTTGGAGAGAAAATGAGGTTCCAAGAAAGGTATGTCAGTGATAAGTGTCCTACCAGCCCTATACATGTACCAAGCACTGTTCAGTGTTCTCTGTACTTACACAATAGGCATACCGACATTATAAGCTATAATCATGATTCCAATCATTGATACTTTGTGTCACCTGCTGTATACACTGGCGAAGATGCGACTCACCTGGCTGACACCCTACATGCAAATACCATAATTAGCACCCAAGCTTCAGGAAAATGGTTGCAAATGGTGCTTTTCATAACTCATAATTTTACACTACTTCTAATCTGTTCTGTAGTCGCTGTGTGGTCCACTATTGCCACTTGCACGATACAACGATCTTGTTGTTGATGTTGCTGATTTTTTAAACCAGGTGTAAAAGCATGCATATCTTAATTTTTCCAGTAGTGTTTAACGTCTATGTAGTGCTGAAACTTCTCGCCCAATGTGTTAACTGTCTCTTTCCAATACACGATGTCTGTCATAAGCGCTTTCCTAGTTTCGACTCACGCTGTTGCCAAATATCATAGAATTCTGAAATGAAAATTTTAGATATACAACGCATGCGTGTTATGTAACTTAAAAATTCGCATTAGATGGAATTAATTTTCACACATATATTACCAATTAAAAATAATGTAAAATCAATATCAAACTTTAAGTTTGGTTTAAGGTTTGATGCGAGTTACGCTTTTTGCAAAACAATGTGAGGTTATTTTTGATTCCCATGTTTAATCATTGTTTTATGGTACTAATTTTATATCTAGTTTCGTAAATATAAAAAACACTTTTTTTCTAATTACGCGATTACAGGAAATTGCAGCCGGAAACCGTTAAACAACAAAAAATCTATGATTTTTGTAAGTAATTGTAAGTGACGTCATTTCAAGTAGATAGAAAATATTCGACAGTTATAATCTCATATTAATTGTTAAAGCTCTCGAAAACATGGATTCATTTTGTGATATGGTATTTCAGAATTAAAAGGCGACGACTACGTGGCACAAGCTTTTATCTTCTTGCAGGCTGGTTTCGAGACGGCATCTGCAGTCTTGACTTATCCCCTGTACGAGTTGGCATTGAATCCAGATGTCCAAAAGGAATTTAGGAATGATATAACCACAACCGTGGAAAATACGGAGGAAAACTGACTTACGAGGCTATGACTGGGATTATTTATCTCGAAATGGTAGTTTCAGGTGAGGATGAGTATTCTTTCATGTAACTGTTATTAACAGAATGTGTTTCTACCGTACACAACATATGACACACTTAAAATCCTTTTTGTAATGTTTTTCTTTATGAAATATTTTATGGTCAAGTGCTGATCACCTAACAGCTTAATAAAAGAACACCAAAGCTCAAATGTTGGAAAAAAAATCATTCACAATCATAATCGTTTAGTATCATTTGCGTTCAAGAAAAATCCTTTATATTAAATCTCTTCTAGAAAAAGTAAACATAGAAAATTTTACTTCCTGTGGATATGTGCTTCACATGCTAAAGAAAAATTTGAATTCTTTCATTACCAGATGAAAAATTGAATGATATCTTTCTTATATAGTTATTATTGTATTAAATAATACCCTCTAATGATATATCTTGGGTGTGTTTTTTCTTTCCAGTGACTTTACGTAAATATCCAACACTGGCTTTCTTAGATCGAGTGTGTTTATCCGATTACAATATACCGGAAACGAATGTCACAATAGAGAAAGGAACACAAGTAAATATCCCCCAGTTCTAGGTATACATACTGACCCTGCCATTTATCCAGACCCGGAGAAATATGAACCTGAGAGATTCCGCCCTGAAAACAAAAGCAAAAGGTGGCAATACGCTCATCTTCTGTTGGGAAAGGACCAAGAATCTGCATAGGTACGTTAAATAAAAGGGTTTTACATATTTCCTTTCTTACAACGATAATCTCACCCAAAACTTGACGTTATTAGGTCGTGGCACCAAAAGACTCAGTTCCATGGCATTCTTATAACCTATACGGCCTCTCCCACAATGTGGCAATGGCTTAGAAACAAGATGCGCCATACTACAATGTCTTGGGTAATATTATTTATAATATAATTAAATTCCAAAATAAAGTGCAAGACAAATTTAAAAGGTATCTCTTAAAATTTTTCTAGTGCCATAAATTTTGCGAAACTTAACTTTCACTAAATATGGACTCACTATGTTGATTTGTTTACCTAACACTTATGAAATTCATGTTTATAAAAAACATAGTTTTCGTGTAGTGTATCTGAGTCATATACACTGAGGCGACAAAAGTAATGGGATACCTGCTAATATCGTGTTGGACNTTTTCGTGTAGTGTATCTGAGTCATATACACTGAGGCGACAAAAGTAATGGGATACCTGCTAATATCGTGTTGGACCTCCTTTTGCCCGGCGAAGTGCAGCAACTCGACGTGGCATGGACTCAACAAGTCGTTGGAAGTCCCCGGCAGAAATATTGAGCCATGCTGCCTCTATAGACGTCCATAATTGAGAAAGTGTTGCCGGTGCAGGAGTTTGTGAACGAACTGACTTCTCGATTATGCCCCATAAATGTTCGATGGGATTCATGTCGGTCGTTCTTGGTGGCCAAATCATTCGTTGGAATTGTCCAGAATGTTCTTCAAACCAATCGCGAACAGTTGTGGCCCGGTGACATGGCGCATTGTCCGCCATAAAAATTCCATCGTTGTTTGGGTACATNCGCCATAAAAATTCCATCGTTGTTTGGGTACATGAAGTCCATGAATGGCTGCAAGTGGTCTCCAATTAGCCGAACATAACCCTTTCCAGTCAATGATCGGTTCAGTTGGACCACAGGAACCAGTCCATTCCATGTAAAAGCAGCTCACAAAATTATGGAGCCACCACCAGCTAGCACAGTTCCTTGTTGAAAACTTGGGTACATGGATTCGTGGGGTCTGCGCCACACTCGAACCCTACCATCAGCTCTTACCAACTGAAATCGGGACTCATCTGACCAAGCCACGGTTTTCCAGTCGTCTAGAATCCAACCGATATGGTCACGAGCCCAGGAGAGGCGCTGCAGGTGATGTCGTGCTGTTAGTAAAGGTACTCGAGTCGGTCTTCTGCTGGCATAGCCCAGTACAGCCAAAGTTCGCTGCCTTGTCCTAACGGGCACGTCCGTCGTACGTCCCACATTGACTCCCGTGGTTATTTCAGTCAGTGTTGCTTGTCTGTTAACACTGACCATTCTGCGCACACGTCGTTGGACAACTGTCGGGAGGTGATTCCATGTGAAATATCACGTAGAAGAGGTATGTACGACTTGTGGCCTGAAGTGATTGTTGTGTGAGTTAGACAACTCTAAAGTAGATAAATTATCGGCTCTAATATAAAATATAGGAAAATTAAATGGAAATACAGAAAAAAAGAAATTACCTTACGTATCAACAAACGAAGAGCATATCCTCCGAAAAGTTTAATTGTAAAAAACAACCGCAGACAGAAACTGAACGAATGTTCTTTATGACACTTCGCAGTAAATTTCTTAGCCTTGAGTGAGTGAGTAAAGAAAATTGGGCGGCTATTTATATCGAGGTCTTGAGAGCAAATGAGGGAGAAGCGAGATGAGTATGAAGCAACGCCGGAATAAAAGGGTGGGGAAAACGGGAGATCTCCGGCAAAACCCGCTGATCAGCAGCATCGTCTTGCAAGATTTCCACATGTGAAAATCCGGGGGCGACCCCACCGGAAATCGAACCCGGTTGGCCTAGGTGGGAGGTGAGAAGTCTAACAACTAAAACACTGCGGCACCTCGTAGCCCTGAAAGTTTTATAAAATTACAAGACGAAATATTAATTACCATGTCGAAAAGTATAAAACAGGTAACCAGCTCCGTTTGGGTAAAACAGACCCTATGAATATGGGTCACCGTGGAATACCTTGAAATTAGGCAAACTGAGTGGATTTTGTGATGAACGTATTGATAGCTGAAATGTATAAACTAGCGATAATGTTTGCTCGTGAATCACCAGCAACGTCAATCCTAACTGCGTAGTTCGCATTCTTACACCTCACTCATTCTGATGAGCCCACGAACATTATTTTGATTTCTGGCGAAGCAAAGTGTTGTGGTAGGTTATCTGCACGTATGTATCAGCAAAGGCATCCTAGTAGGCAACAACCAACACACACCATTTTCGCGAAGATTGGCAGACACTTGAGGGGAAACCGGAAGTATTATGCCAAGCTATCAAGACTGTGGTGATCAGAGAAGAAAACGTACATTAAAGTTTAAGGAAGAATAACTTACCATTAAATTAGAACAATCATCTACCAGCGACCACGTAATTACTAATACGTTTGGTTGGCACACAGTACTGTGTGTTGCGTGTTTAACGATNAATCATCTACCAGCGACCACGTAATTACTAATACGTTTGGTTGGCACACAGTACTGTGTGTTGCGTGTTTAACGATCAGCATCTGCACCTGTACCACAGAAGAAAGGTCCAGGTAGTGGGCTCCAGTGACTCTTTCCCCAGAAACAATTCCTGTGCCTGGTTTCTGCAGCAAACATCTCGTTATCCGCAGTTTCACAAGTCCATGTTTTTTTACAGATGAAACATGCACAGCAGCTGGAACAGTCATGTATGGGTTGATGCTAAACCCACGCACCGTGATCNTTTTTTTACAGATGAAACATGCACAGCAGCTGGAACAGTCATGTATGGGTTGATGCTAAACCCACGCACCGTGATCAAGACATCATACCAAGAGTGGATTTTGACAAACATACGGGAAAGCATGCGAAATGAGAATTTGGTAGTAAGACCATACCGCTTGCCAGCACGTCCAGTGCTCGTGATGTGTGCCTGTGACTACTCCGATCAGTACTTTCTAGGAAGGTGAATAGGAAGAGAAGAGCATGTCAGTTGGCCTGCACGTTCCTCTGATATAACACTGCTAAACTTCTTGTAAAGCCACGTGGCGAGCCTATTCTACGAGACGCCACTCTACACGGACATGACTCTAAATATAACCCTTTTCATACTTTGTGTCTTGCTTGTTGCGATTAACTAACTCCCACTATAAAATACTAAAGGTGTGGTTTGTAAATGTAAATACAACCAACCATAACAGTATTCAGGCACTCATTTGTGACACTTTTTCCATACTCTTCGAGGGAAATGTTAAATATTTAATTTAGTTCTAGGTTTGAATGTTAAAAAAAGGCCCAGTTACATGTTTCTACTGCATAGCTGTTCTCGTCCGATATAAATGTTTTCTGTTTACAGGAATACGGTCGGCCAGATGCAAGTGAAGACCGCACTGGTCCATATTCTGACTTCGTTCGAAGTACGCTCGTGTGCAGAGACTGCCAAACCACCTCTGCACTACAAACCGGCCTATGCAACACACACTCCGATAGAAAACATAATACTGTCATTTTCAGAAAACTGCACATTTAAAAGTATTGTTTAGGTGCCAATGCATTCATGTAATTTTAAAATGACTTCATGTAAACTCCTGAAATACACGTAGTTGTTGTCTGGTAATAGCAAATTACTAACAATGCTGTCAAGATGCTTCAATCTACTTGAAAAAAAAGGGACGTAAACGTACAATAAATTTACAAAATTACATATGTTATGAACATTTACACGCCTCATGTAATACAACTTTACAATAACGATGCTATTATTTTCTGTGAATAAAGTTGCTTTCAGACTTGCAAGTGTAAGCTTATTCGTGAAATCTTTTTCTGCTGTATGAGAACTCTGTTCAGCAAACTCCCTATCCCTTCTTTTCTTGCACCAATATGCATGTCTTTGACTGGTCGACCACGCCCCGTTATCTACCCATCCTGTTGACGTATAATATGTTGGCTCCTCCTCCTTGATAATCTTGGCTCGAGAATGATTTTAAGTCCCCCTCGTTAATATGATTACTTGTGATTGGCTTTACACTGTTTGCTCTTACGTTTCCAAACTCTGACTGGCCAGTCCTTAGTTAGCAGCATAACAGAACACCAAACTGGCATGAGAGTTGCTGATTTAAAGTTTTTGCAGAATGAATATTTATTCATTTATTTATTATCACGGAGGTTGACTGACAGCAAAAACTTGGAACTCATAAATCAGTTTAAATCTAGCAAAAAAATATTTTTTGTCGAATCTGAATTTTATTTTAGGTTTAAAAAACTTTTTGTTTTTTGTTTGCGAATACATCATTCATTTATTGTGGGCTTGCTACGGTAACGAATTTATACACGATAAAAAACTGTTAAGTTGAACCCCGTTGTGTGTGGAATGTACATCATATTATACTCACTATACTGGATTCGCATCCACACGTATGAAATACTAACTTACACCATGGTATACTTCGGAATACATACTGTACTGCGAACTCTACGAATTACTAAAATGCCAAATACCTAGTTCATTCTTGTCTTGCTGACAATTTGAATTGCGTTCTCACATTCATCAGTCGGCAGTAGACTAACGCCTCGTTTCACAAAGGTACTGATATTTTAAGTATTTTCAACTTTTTCTTCTAAAGCAATGATTAACTTAATTTTATTTCTCATAATCCTACAGTTTTGTAATTGCCAAATGAGTTTGGTGAACTCTTAAATTAGAATTATGCAAATGCGTGTTAAGTGCACAGTTTTTGAATATTGTTGTACGTATGGCGTATAAGAAAGGCAAATTGTGTTTTACCATACCTCATACCAAAAATCATGGGCTCCATCGAATAGCCGCACATCACTGTAACAAAACAACGCTTTTCTCTCTGGAAGGGGAATGAACGTTTCCCGAAAAATAAACTTAACATACTTTTCGCTTATAACAATCGTATTACTTTTTATCCTTTTCTGGTATGTCTCCTTCCTAACAGTATAACAAGAGAAAAGAAAAATTTCGCGGTTTCATTCGGCAACAATATACAATCCGAAATAATGTGTGCATTCGAGCATTATTCAGTAGTTCATTTGTCTTTTTCTTCAGTTTATATCCAGAGAAGATACCACGGAATTAGTTTTTTTTCCTTGCAGGTTTGTTATTGGCTCCAAGCTGTTCGGGCGTTTCTAATAAACTACACTGCTGGCCATTATAATTACAACACCAAGATCTACGTGGGCTATTACAACCAGATTTATTGGACAGAATATCTACCATACAAAGGTGGCACTATTACATTTGAAACTCAGTATGACAAATTGTAAAATTAGGTCAGTTCTGAGTGCCTACACCATGGGCGGCCATAACCGCTGCTACGCGGCATTGAGAGGAAGAAACTTTGAATGTTCTTCTGTTCTGTCCCAGCTTATTCTGCTTCGAGGCGTGCCCAAAGCTGATCTGTTGTGGCCACCGGTGTCCTATGACAAGATAGTGGTCCTCCGAAAATGGACCACACGTTTTCGACAGGCGAGAGACCTGGCGAATGTGCAATCCAAGAAAGCAATGTGACATAGTGGCTCAAGGCTGACCCTGAAGATGGGGGACAACAGGCTCCAACGCTTCTGCGATGTAGCAGGTTGCTGGTCAGCGTATCAGCGATGAGTACTAGGTGCAGCGGGACTCGAATCCGACAGCATCCATTATCATAATGCCAGGTGCTCGGCCGGTATGACGGCGCATAATGCACGACTCTGCCAGGTGTGCACCACGGTACAGCCAGACACGGATGCGACCCTCGTGATGCTGCAAGCAGAAGCAGGATTCGTCGGAGAAGACGATGGCTGTCATTCGTCCTTCCAGATCCAACGTTCCACGCACCATTGCAGCCGCAGGAACATGTGGTGAGCAGTAAATGGCAGCCGCAGTAATGTGCTCTTGTACGTGATGCTCTAATGCTGCAGACTGCGATGTACCATGCGTTAGGACACTGATTGATGTGTCACATGCCTTAACTCCTTAGCGTGTTTGTTCGATGTAGCTGTGCCTTTCGTAATCGCCATGCGCATCAGATGTCAGTCCTAGAGTTCTATCGTGCGACGGGGTTGTTGGCTTCCTGCACGTCGTTTAGTCCGTCCCTTCTCGACCCACTAATCCTATGTCCCCTTCACTGTGGTTGCATTTAATCCGACGCATNACGTCGTTTAGTCCGTCCCTTCTCGACCCACTAATCCTATGTCCCCTTCACTGTGGTTGCATTTAATCCGACGCATGGATCAATTTCGCGGTAGGATAATCCACAACTTCGATAGGCCAAGATTCTTCCACGGCTAGAGGCGAAAACCTTTTGTATGATTGTCTTGTTCTTCGACGCGGCATGCTCACTCCGTCTGTGCACACAAACGGCGGAGAAACACACTGTTACTACCTTTCAGCGGCACCCCAGCCTTCACTTGTATACAGTTTATGAGTGTCTTCATTGGCGCACATGCAGCGCCNTACTACCTTTCAGCGGCACCCCAGCCTTCACTTGTATACAGTTTATGAGTGTCTTCATTGGCGCACATGCAGCGCCACTCAGTTGAACAACTACTCACGCCATTGTACTACCCTGCTCTGTGTATTTCACCAATGTGGGGTCCAGCAGGTGTTTGCATCTTGGTGTTGCAATTTTAATAGCCGGCAGCGTATGCTCCAGTATAAGAATAATCACAAATGAAAAGTTCTTTGAAGTTTAACATCTCCCCAAATGAATTCGGGATATTTCCAGGTATCTAAGTATCACGATGTACATCATCGCACCGATGTATTATACAGGGGACGAGGCCTCCATCAGCCTGGAGAACTGTACAATTGCCATGAGTTATTATGCTTATAATAAATGATGTAGATTTATGCTTTTTTCAGGATATTAATTTTGTATATATAGATTATACACAATTATCTGCAGGAAGAAAGAAGTGGAGAGGTTCGGGCGACATCGGGGTCTTGAGTGCCGAAGGAAGAAAGAAGTGAATACTGGCTCTTGTGCACAATATACGTTGTAAATGTTTTCATCACTTCACATTTAAAAGGACGTTTTTTGGGTATTATTTTGTTTGCGTTATTATTTCTAAAACAAAAAAAAAGAGTTCTACATTCAATAATTTCCAAATTATCGCTGTAGAACTGTGCTTCATTTTCCACTCTTATATTTCAAACTTCAGGAACTGAGCTTTCGTACATGTAGGCCTACTTGTCACAATGCTGCGCCAGGATGCGAGCAAAAATACAAATGTTTGTGCGTCCAACTGTCTTCAGCGATTAGAAAAACAGAAACTATCATAAACTGTTATAATCTCTTCACAAGAAATGGGTAATCCTAGCATGGGCAAAGTACTTTAAAGATCTTTATCTAAAGTGATACAAGAACATTGATTTTGTGAGTCACATTTTATATCTACTTGTACTGACCAATCTCTTTTTCGTGTCCTTCATATTTCAAAATATGTTGTAAGGAAGTGTAATGTAACATGGAAAAATGTCGCTTTAATTTTTATTACAATTTTCATTAAATAAACTATTGAAATTTCTGTCTGTTTGAGTGGTTATGCTATGAACTTGTATTCAACTTTCATTATATTTGGGGATGGTTATGATTAAATTAAACCTGTAATATAAGTTTATTTTTAGCTCGCTAGAAATATGAACTCGCTGAATGTAGTGCAAAGTGTAAGTGTAATAACTTTGGGTGTAGACTGAATGAATAGAAAGTGACGCTTGTTGATGTTGTAGGATCGGTTCTGAGTGCATTTAAATGTATAATTGTAATGTGACAACTCTGTATATTATTATATAGCGTGACGTGTGTAGTTCACACAAACATACATGACAAAATAAAATACGCATTAGGCAAAGAACTAAAGAAGTTCAGCACAAACATATGCAATAAAAATGCGGATGCTAACTGCAATTAAAAAACAAAGAAATTAAAGCAAAATTGCTAAATTAGTTTGTATCTGAGCAAAATATATCCGTTCTACAACATCAAAATTACCACCTTCCTTAAAAAATTGAATTTAAAGGCGTTATTTATTATTAAAGGAAAATTNCGTTCTACAACATCAAAATTACCACCTTCCTTAAAAAATTGAATTTAAAGGCGTTATTTATTATTAAAGGAAAATTTAAGTTACTTCTCAAATGTCACGATTAACAGCTACGCTGAACATCCGTCGGTAACTTCACACGCGTCTGAATTTAACCAATTAAATCATCTTGAAATCTGTATAAAAGTCATTTTAAAACGAATTGAAAAAAATTCACAATCAAAGAATAATTCCGTCCAAATCGGAGAGTTTTTAATCCTGTACTATACAGACTGAAAGCTCCGGTAGCGTCAGTTGGATTACACGAACAGAGGACTTCTGGGTTTCTGTGAAAAAATAATCTATGTATTCAGCAGAAAACATTTCAGAAATATATATCAGAAAGTACAAAGTCAAATTCAGTAAGTTTCTGACATCGAGTGGCTCCTCCAGCCGTGTAATAGCGGTGGCGTCTGTATTAAATACGGAGTCATTATACCCTTGGCGCAACGTAATAGCTTCTTATTTCGTCAGTCTATTTCACGCAAAGCATTTATATCTACTGTTCAGCTCCCAGACATCTTTTGTACATGTCTGGGGTAATTAAATTACGCACTTATTCTTGGTGGTCTAACTAAAAGATAACATTAATGTGGCGTCGGCAGTTTCCACTCGTAGATTAAAAATTGCGACGTGGGCTGCAACGTCGCCCTGTTCCAAGTTCTCACTAAGAAGTCGTCCTTGCAGCAAGTTCATGGACCTTTATAAGCCCCGCCAAAGAACGTTAACTTCCATATGCCACAAAAGCTTCCCCGATATGGCAAAAATTAAAAAATTAAAACTCAAACAAAACATCACATAATATTAACCAAATAATTGGAAAACACAGAAGGCAAATAACAGACTTAAAAACCATGAAATTATTATACAAAAAGTTATAATTAAATTAATTTTGTTATTTTATGTCAAACATTTCAATATACATTATGTATTTTATAATGGATGTATGATTTGTTACACAATTGATATATATCATATTCCTAATTGGAGCTAAAATTAATTTAAAAAATGAAAATTGGAACGTTTTACAATTATACATAACTGATCCACTATATTAAACATCTGTAACGAACCGATATACACTGAGAAAAATAATTGTTACAGTGTAACAAATATATTTGCGTGGCGTTTGTTTCCGCTAAACGATATTTTGTTGATACAACCGAGCCTCAGTTCCTCCAAATGAATGAAATTTGTTCACAAAGCTAAATAATTTATTTAAAACAATTTAGTTTGTGCCAAACAAATATTTCGTTCTTTCAGTATGTTAATTACTAATATTTAATGTAAGCAAACATATCGTTACAAATTGTCAACAAATTAATGTTTACTCTAAGAGAAATGTTTGTTCCATCCAGCAATATCCGTTTGTAAAGGGCCTAAAACACATTTTACTACCCTGACAAAATGTTTTGTTGAAAAAAAAAAAAAAAACTTGAATAGCCACAAAATTAATTTTGTTCCTCAACACAGTATACTCGCTTGCATTAACAAAATCTCTGTGTTGGGCCGAAATGAATTGGATTTCCAACAAAATATTTAGTTGAATCAACTGTATATACTGGCCTGGCCACTCATTTGATTACGTTCTTTCGAAAATACGGCTCGAGGGTTTGTTTGTATTTTTGTGACAATTAGTGTAGTAAAAGTGTCTGTTTGTGCATTTGTTGATGATTAATAAGGGTATATAAATTTTAATAAAACAAGTTCAACGGGAAACTAATAAGAAAAGCCACAAAACTTCAAATATTTATTGGCGCACTTTGTCCAGTATTCGAAATTAATGTATTTAAAGACATTCACATCAGGGCAGTAGTCACTTCAGCTGACGGTGCTAGGGCGTGGCGCTATTCCGCAAACCGTCTAGTTTCGAATCTCTTTCGGGATTCTATTTTTTATATTAACCGAAACACTATGATCCGTAGAGCCAAACAAATATTTAGTTACACCAACCAAATCTTTGTTTGGGGCAATCAAACGAGAACAACAAAATAACTTGGTTTCAACAACAACATATTTAATTACCCCTATACACACAATTAATTTGGTTTGGACAAAAAAGTTTTGTTTGATTCAACAAAACCTTCAGAACCTTTGGGAAATTATGAAAAAGGAGGTAACTTTCATACACAGAGTGAATAATCTCATGTAATTTTTTAATTGGTAAGGACAGAAAATATCCCCCTCCCCCCAAAAAATTAGATTTAATCCAGACGAGAAAAATGTGTACGCTGAAAGAAAAATGCGAATTAAATTGATTGTCCGCAAGTTAAATGTAAAATAACGCATTGTACACCTATACGCGTTGAAAAATCTAGGCTGTTCTGCTCAGTTCTTAGAAGTTCCAGGTTCACATGCAACTTTCCATAGAAAACTACTTGCTTAGAGAACTTGTAGTTGCATCAAGAGGTTGAAAGTGGTGGATGTGCCCAGAAGGTTATGTAATGAATTTCTAATTTATTTCCTTGAGTTTCAATACCATATTTTCTATATTATTGCAGCGGGCGAGTCATAAGAGACAAATATTTTTCCTATAGTCTGTATTACATTAGTGTTTTGTGGGTCAGGTTGATAACATTATTTCCTCACAAAATGACATAAATTGTTAGCCTGTGTGGAAAAATAAAAAAGAGGAAGAGCTGAGCTAGTCCATCATCAGTTCTTTGGACTGGTTTATGAGACTTACTAGATAAATAAAATAACTTAATTAATGTTTTTTTTTCGTTCACATGACATTGTTGATTATACTTCCAAATCACGCACGTGTGTTTATTAAAACAAGAATTATATTAGTAGAAAGAAAAGGTAGGTTCCACATCACCTGGCGCTGGCGCCGGGAGCGGGGAGTCATGGGGTGTCGTCCGCGGGACACCACTGATGTCAGTTCCCCTCTGTTTCCCCTCTTTTCTCTCGAAATATCACTTTTTTCCCTCAAAAACCGTCAACATTTCCCTTTACTCCTTAAATTTTCCCGAATTTCCCTCTAAATTTTCCAAACTTTTCAAAAATTTTCTCCAAAAAAATATTTCATGGACAATTCGGCTGGTTTGCACAATGAGGCTCACCCCGGGTGAAATCGTGCAATGTCATCTAGAATGTGCAAGCAGGTATGCGAGGCTCTCGATTCTGATTGGCTATACAAGGCTCTCGATTCTGATTGGCTATGCAAGTCTCTCGTTTATGATTGGCTATGCGAGGCTCTCGAAATGGTCACATGTCTGATTAGCTATGCGAGGCTCTCGAAACTGAAAAGTCAGTACCATTTATATTAGCTGAAGAATGTTCGTGTTCATTGCCCCCCTGGCATACAACTTCTCACAGTGTATAAGCATAGTTGGCTCTAATTTCCGAATCGTATAAGATATAGTCACCAAATTTGTAACATATGCATCACCACTGGCAATGAAAATTATCAAGGAGTCATTTAAGCCCTATGCGAACTTATAAGCGCAGTAGGCTGTAATTCCCGAACCATTTAAGGCACAACCGTCAAATTCGTAACATAGACATCACCCCTGACAAAGAAAATTATCATAGAGTAATTGAAGCCCCACGCAAAATTATAAGCATAATTGCCATAATCCCCGAACCGTTTAAGGTACAACAGTAAAATTGATAACATAGACATCACCCCCAACAAATAGTTTTTAAAAATTTTACTAAAAAAATTTTTTCCAACATTTTTTTTCTTAAAATTATTTTATTTTTTTATTTTTTTAGGACGGTGCTCGGCATCGTAGGTGATATCCGGCTGGATTAACTGTGTTGACAGGACGATGCTCGGCGTCATGCGTAACCTCCATCAGAAGGATGACGAGGCAATTCTTGGCGTCGTGTATTATCTCCGGCTGGACTCGCGTTAACAGGGCGGTGCTCGGCGCTGTATGGAACCTCTAGCCGGATGGTTGACCTGCGCCGTGGGCTACTTCTAACAGCTGCGGCGTGGTGGTGCTCGGCGTTCTTCTGAAAAAAATTCCAATACGACTGTGGGGCTGAGGTGGTGCAGTGGATAGACAACACACTACCTCAGGCGGTGCGGGGGCTTGCATTTCGACGGAGGTCGCGGTGATGCAGTGGATAGACGTCATGTCATTCAAGCTAGTGGATTTTCTCCGAGTCTTCCCAAATCCCTGTTACAATGCCCCGACTAGTCCGTGCTTAGCTTCTTGGGGGCCGAGGTGATGTGGTGGATAGGCGACTCGCTTTTGGGAGGGGAGGGAGGCAGCGATGGTGTGGTGGAAAGAGAGTGCGCTTCCTGAGGCCACCGTGTGCGGTGGATAGACGAATCGCTTCTTGGGAGCCTCGGTGGTGTGGTGGAAAGACGACTCGCTTCATAGGGTCGCAGTGGTGTGGTGGATAGACGACTCGCATCATAGGGTCACGGTGACATGGTGGGTAGACGACACACTTCTTGGGGCCGCGGTGGTGCGGTGGATAGACGACAAGTTAATTTTTCCCAAAAAAATTGTTTCATTTTGAAAAAAAATATTTTTCGCGAATATTCCATGTTAGTCATTACCCAAACTTCATGCTCTTACATTCCAAGTGAGGGATTTTCTCAGTGTCTTCCCAAATTCGATTCTTGAGGCCGCTGTGGTGTCGTGGATAGACATAGTCTCAAACTTGTCCCTACAACGACTTCCCAGCTTCATTACATAGCCCCAGGCTACAGGCGGGCTCCCGCGACAACACATGTTGTTTTTCAAAATTTCCCAACACAGCTCTCTACAAAGAATCACCATTATCCCAGGCTGTGCGGCTCTTGCATTTCATTTCGNAGAATCACCATTATCCCAGGCTGTGCGGCTCTTGCATTTCATTTCGATGGGAGGCTACGGGGGTGCAGTGGGTAGACGACTTACCTCTTGGGGGTCGCTGTGGTGTGGTAGATAGACGACTCAATTATCTGGTTACCATGGTGGTGCGGTGGATAGACGACTTACTTCTTGGGGGTCGTTGTGGTGTGGTGGATAGACGACTCACTTCCTGGGGGCCGCAGTGGTGTGGAGGATAGACATAGCCCCAGACAGTGCGGGACTTGTTCTAGCATTTCGACGGGGGCAGCGGTGATGCAGTAAATATACATGTCAAACTCCATGCTCTTGCATTCCATTGCTACTGTGGAGCTTCAGTGATGCAGTGGATCGACAACACACCACCTCAGGCGGTTCGAAGGCTTGCTCTAACATTTCGACGGATGCCAAGGTGGTGTGGTGGACAGACGACACATCAAACATCACGCTCTTGTATTCCACGACTGTGGTGTAGCAGTGGACAGACAACTCACCAAACTTCACACTCTAGCATACATAGGCATCGCCCCAGAAATGGAAATTATCACATGGTCATTTAAGTCTTATGCGATCTTACACTGCTTGGCTGCAAGAAAGTGCTACTCGTATCCGGGTAGTTCGGTCTTCAGATAGACGAGAAAAACATACATGGTTGTAAAGAAAATTCCTTGGTCTCCTCCAGCATTATGCTACATTCCTCTGTGTGTCAGCAGGATTCCACACAGTCATTTGGTATGGTTGCAGTTATAACAACGAGGGCCCTGGAAACAGCAGATTGCTGGAATTTTTAAATTTGATAGGGTCATGATTTTGTGGTGTCACTCGGCATCTGGGTGAAGATCTATTCGCCCCAAAGACTGTGGCGAGGCTTGGTATGCTATGATGCAGCAGACACATGGAACATACATAATGACTGTGGCATCATCCTTTATCCTGGGTATTATTGGCATGTACGAGCCCTTCACTTGAGCCGCAAACGGATAAGTGGTATGCGAATCTTCCAGACACTCTTAGTAATTTGGCTTTCCTCCTCCACTCAATACGAACCTCGGCTTTGGCCTAGGAAGTAGTAGTTATGAGGATATTTGGCGATACACATGTACTTGAGTTCTTCTAGATTTCATGGTTCAATGGAAAACTTCGCGCTTATTTGTTCTAAAGGTCACTTTCCGTATAAAACCTATGTATAACCAACACAGGATCATGGTAAAGTGATTTTATACGGGGTAGTACAGTGGACTATCTAGATATGAATAATGTCATTGTTTCAGTATGGAATCCTTAAGGTGCAGGATTACTGGCTGCTAGACAACCTTTCAGTTTCCTTGTTTTTGGGAAGAAACTGTAATATTATTGCCAAAATTTCTTTGGAGACGGTGACCACAAGAACAGTGACCAAAATTCTCCCTTTGAAGGAACAGAAAATCTTTCGGCGGAAAGAAGACTGAAATGGTAAGTTCAGATTGGGAATGACCTGACTGTGGAGAGGTGTTGGAAGCAAGTGTTCCTGAGTCTTCCTTGGTGCCAGGCATTTAAATGACAATTTCCAAGATACTGAACCAGCTGCAACCAATCCTGATCTACTGTTACTGAGCTCAAATCAAGAATGTCAAAAGGAAGGATGGGGAGTCTGATGATTACACTGCTGCTAAGGAAATCTCGAGGTGGAAGAATAATTGATCCTTAAAGTGTACTATAATTATAGATACTTGTACTTATCCTAAAGTTTCTGTAAACATAAATATTAATTTAAATTTATCCAATTTTAAAGCAAACACATATTTTTGGAAGGTGACCTCCACTACAAGAATGATGCGGCGCCATCGGATCTCGAGGCATGAGGGTGGCGGTTTAGATGTGGATATTAATGTCATTTCTAAATGTTGCCTATCCAACATACTTAAAAATTTGAAACTTAATAATAATTGTAGAAAATTTAAAAAGTGTTCAATGTTTTATTAAAACATTATGAGAATGATACAGTGAACAATATCTATTTTGAGTTCTTGGTTTGAAAATATATTTTTAATCCATAAAGACAACTCAGAGAGTAAATATTTTGTACTTGCTGGTAAAAAAAAGTTTGTACTAATATTTAAGTTAGGTACCAATAATGTGAGGCCCTCCACAAAATATCACATCTACATAATGAATAAAAAAATCTTCTATGTATTTAACATAATTTCACATGTTCGACTACTCAATAACAGAAAGTAGGCGCAGATTGTGTCTGATCATCGAAATAACATCCAAATTTAAATATTTCAGAATAATGAAACTGACATGAGGATGCATTCTGCTCCAGACAGCGGGCCAGTGGCTTTCCACACTCTTATACAATAGAGAATATCTTCTTCATCTTTCAAGATATGAAGGTTGTTGAAAGCTTAATTCTAAGATGCCACCACTTATTCCCATTCAGCCTGAACAATTTTTTGGATATTAGAAGATCCAAGTCTTTTTGTGCTGAGAAGAAGTTGTCAAAGAAGGCGTGGGTATCATTCACGAGAACATTCTTCATCAGTTCCATGTCGCAAACGATGAAAGCCGGCTTATCCACAATATAAGCTCCAAAAAAACCTCTTGCCAACTGTCCCCTTGTAATTTCTGGCCAGGCAACACCCTGTGCTCTCGCGCAACAGAAGGACACTGGTGTTGCTCCCAAAGAATGACGTTGGAGATATGTAGTATATACCTAGTCTCTTCCAGTAGTTGAAGTTTTGGATCACGTAGAAGTACAGGATCGCAAAGAATTCCAGTAGGACAGATATGGCATCTAGCAGCAAGGAGCCGAATATAACCGCCGTGCTGCCTAAGGAGGTAGCACTGTGGGTTCACAGTATGTTGGTTGTCGATTTAAAATTACTGCAACATAATAAAATACAGTGATTATAAAATCAAGAGAATTTGCGAGTTCATTGAGCATTCAGACAGAATTTTATTGTTTTCATGCATGTAATTATTTGGTTTCTTAAATGATTGTTGTTTCAGTGAGAGAGTATTTTCAGCCTACTTTACAAAATAAATTGGCCTATATAGTGCGATCCTGAACTAATGCTGTGAGGTGATTCCCTATGCAAAATGAAACAGGAAACGTTCACGACCTTGGTCCTACAGTAACTCGCATGGGAGGTAGGTGCCCTTGAAATAGATATTTCAAATGGTTTTAACTCAAAATAATAAAACCTACTTGATATGAAAGATTACTCCCGTAAACACTGTTGTCTTGAATCGAGATCTGAAATCTATTAACGGCTGTTGGGTAATATCATCCTCACTCGTTGAGAAAATGAGGATAGCCTTTTGTTTTCCAACAAATGTGAGTAACTTTTCGGTGTTTGCCGCTTTAAATAACGTCATTATCACGTGTACATCAATACATAGTATAAAAGGAAGTCCCTGGCGCGTGCGTATGTCTGTATGACTGCGCTATTATCGAGAACCACTGAACGGATTTGGATGCGGTTTTTACTGTTATGATCTGCATTTATCGAGGAAGGTTTTAATATACTAAAACTGCCATAGCACATATAGGAGCTGAAATTTAACGTTATAAGTGGATCAAGTCAGGAAAAACGTTTACTGCCAGCGCGCTCTCGTGGATTAAGCTGCCTAATCCTTTACAGACACAGGATGAGTATAAAATAATACCCCAAATTTTAAGGTATATATTATCAAAACCTAATAACCTACAACCTTGGTTGACCAATCAAATGAACCGTAGAGCTGTGAAGTTTGTTTACCATATCTTTATAAATGTTCAATGTGACCACCACGAGCGGCGCGAACGACCTCTACGCGATAATCAAATTCGTTCCACACTCTTGTCAGCTTGTCCAGTGTTACGGTTTGGATGGAGTCAGTAGTTCCCGTAATTCTCGTTTGGAGATCGTCAATGTTAGCCGGCAAAGGTGGAAGAAACACTTGATCTTTTATATACCCCCTAGAAAAAAATTACACCTTGTAAAATACAGGCTTCTTGGGGCCCAGTGGTGTAGAGCCTGGTCCCCAGCTGCTCCTCAACCAATTCTGCATTGCGGCAGCGTCTCGTTCAGGTATCCGCAAACAGCTACGTGCCAATGGGGTGACGCACCATCTTGCTGGAAAATGAAATCCTTCGCCACCTCTTCTAATTGAGGAAACAACCACTTTGTAAGCATGTCCAAATAAGGGATTCCAGCAACAGTGGGTTCGTGAAAACAGAAAGGGCCGAAAACAGTGTCTTTCGATACAGTGCAAAACACATTCACTTTGGGGGGAGCGCACTCGTGTTCGGTGGATTTATGTGTAGCTTCCTGACCCCATACCCGCACGTTGTGCTGGTTCACCTTACCATTTGTATGGAACTTCACTTCATCGCTAAAAAATCAGCTTAGACATGAAGGCATCTTCTACCTCGTTCTGGCCACACAAAGGAAACATCAGACCATCCCCTTCACATTTACGTGTCGAATGTGAGCTCGCTTGCCCCTCACCACCTCAAACCGAGAGTTACGAACGCCATCCAAACCGTAACACCGGACATGCTGACAAGAGCGTGGAACGAGTTTGATTATCACGCAAGTGTCATTCAGGCCGCTCATAGTGATCACATGGAACATTTATGAATGTTTGGAAAACAAACTTCACGGTTCCACGGTTCATTTGATTGGTCAAACAACGTGGCAGTTTGTTTGGTTTTGATATTATTGCCCTTCAAAGTTGGTGATTTCTGTTATACTCATCCTGTATAACAAAATCATGTACGAAAGAATTGTTAAGAATTAAATTATCTACAAAATAGTCAGTGTTAGCATATACCTATCTTTAATAGATAAGTAATAATATGCGTATTTACAAATATAAATTACGCAGAAAAACCTTAAGTTCACTGTCATTATTCCAAATCACTCACCTGTTGAGTCTTTGAAATAATTATAGGGAATGTATGTCTGGAGATATATTACATCGACTACGGAGGGTGTCAGGGTTAGAAGATTTAAATTATAACCTGAACATATTCGAAGAAGCGTTAATGGAAGTAAACAAAATGATAGATACTCCAGCAGGCTAATCCATCACAGATTTTGATCTTCCTTTGCCAGTTAACGCTAATTCAGACCTTTAAAATGCTGAGTTATTGAGGGAGACATCGTATGATCAATCTCGGCTTTTACAACCCCTCAGACAGTAAGAACCAAGTCTGAACCCCGACCACAGACCAGTTACTGATGCCCTGCTCTTATCCATAACAAACAAAGAAGGCAATTT
Organism: Clitarchus hookeri; assembly: GCA_002778355.1. NCBI lineage: Eukaryota > Metazoa > Arthropoda > Insecta > Phasmatodea > Phasmatidae > Clitarchus > Clitarchus hookeri. The sequence continues at coordinate 65,363 of NQII01008270.1, forward strand.
TTTTCCCGGATGCTCCAGGCGGCACAGGTAAAACANGATGCCCTGCTCTTATCCATAACAAACAAAGAAGGCAATTTTTTTCCCGGATGCTCCAGGCGGCACAGGTAAAACATTCTTAATTAATTGGCTTCTCACTTTCTCACACAAATTTAGATCTAGCGGTAATGTTGCCCTTGGCGTAGCATCATCTAGCATCGCAACCACTCTTTTAGAAGGAGAAAGGACGGCACACGCGTAATTTAAACTTCCCCAAAATTTTTGTGATGATGGTACAAATATATGTCACATTCCAAAACAAAAAAACACGTCTAAACTAGCACAGAAGTGTTCATTGATAGTTTGGGATGAGGCTACCATGTCACAGAAAACTTCCGTCNAAACACGTCTAAACTAGCACAGAAGTGTTCATTGATAGTTTGGGATGAGGCTACCATGTCACAGAAAACTTCCGTCGAAGCTCTGGCTAGGACGATGCGTGATTGAAGAAATACAAATATACCAATGGGTGGTTGCACAGTTTCATTCTCATGAGATTTTCGTAAAATTTAGGCTGTGGTGGCGAGATAAATGAGAGCTGATTAAAACAATATATCATTAAAAAGATCGTATCTTCGGTCCAACATAACAAAACTAGCACTTAAAACTAACATGAGAGTACTTATGTCTTCAGAAGATAACAGCATGTTTGCTGACATGCTACTAAATGTCGTAAATGGAGAGCTTCCAATGGATTGTATAAACATTTATCTCAATAGTGAACACCAAAAACTGATACATGACCTTTCAAATAAGACACTACCGTGGTTCAAAGAAAGAGCGATATCATCACCTACTTAGGAACAAGTCCAAAAAATTAATGAATTTTGTGCTCGCAAAATTCAATGCGCAAACACAAGCCTATTACTCAGTAGACACAGTACTCGGCAGTAAAGAATCTGTGCACTATCCCACAATATTTTTTAATTCATTGAATTCTTCTGGCATGCCACCACACAAACTGAATTTAAAAGTAGGAACTCCCATAATTGTATTGCGAAATATAAATCCACCGAAATCATTCTACGGAACTCGATTGCAAATAAAAAGTTAAAAAAGTTATCTCATTGAAGGTACTATTCTAAATGGCTACGGTACTAGAGAAACTGTTTTAATACCAAGCATACCAATGATTCCCTCCGATTTGCCTTTTAATTTTAAAAGAGTCCAATTTAAATAAGTGTTTGTTTTGTTGTGACCATAAATAAGACACAGGGTCAAACACTTAATGTGGCTGGAATGAATTTGAATGGAGCACGTTTTTCTCACGGATAACTATACGTAGTTCTTTCACGTGTCACATCAAAAAGAAATCTTTTTGTGCTGGTGGTTGGAGGCAAAACGAATAATGTTGTATACAAAGAAATTTTTTAAACCGCTATCATATGAGATTGGGATATTGGAGATGTATGAATGTGGATGAAACGAAGGAGGTTGGTATGTCAGGATCGTGGTAAATGGAGGTTCATAATCTCTACCTACCCCACTGGGAGGCAGGCGTGACGTCTATGTATGTATGTTATATGTGATAGTAGTTTACAAATTTACTATCACATAATATCGTAATTGTCTTTTGAAAATTTATTTATTGTGATTGCTGTAAAAATTAAATTCTTCCCGGGTGAAGCCGACCCGTGTCGTTAGTTACTGTACAAAAAATTTGTCTTGGTGTAACTCTTTCTTGGTATATCTCTCTCAGGCGAACAGTTGTCAAGGAAACAGACAAAGTTTGTAAGGGTACCTAGCAGGTAACCAGCTGAACCATTAAAAACGTTGTCTGTTGTCTCGGCAACTATTCGTATGAGAGAGATACACCAAGGCATCTTTTTGTGCATTTGTGTACACATGCATATAAAGTCATTTATAGTAATACACACCCAAGTATAATACACATTTATGGATAATAACTTAGCACCCGCTATTTCCTCATTGAATTGAGATGTTATTACCCAATAACCATTCGCAGACTTCGCAGTCTAGATTCAAGACAACAGTATTCACGGAAGTGTTAACTATTTAATTTTTTATTAAAACCATTGAAAAAATTGATTTTTAAGGTCACCTACCTTTTTTACGAGTTACTGAAGGACATAGGAGAATAAAGCTATTGATTGGTTCTGGGACAGGGGTTTCTCTGTCATTCCTCGCCAGCAGGGGTCATGTTAGATTTCGCCTTTTTCCTTCCAGCACTGTCATTCCAAATCAACTCTTCACACTATTGCATTCCGTTTGGATTTTTTACCATATGTCTCCCAGTCTCTCTCGTCGATTCTATCCCTCGAGAGTTTTCTCAGAGTCCTTCCTGCCTCCAATACCTTATATTCCTCGGGGTTTCTCACATTCCTCCCACTCTCGTCTCCCACCCCTGAGTCTTCTCATATTTCTCCTGGTCTCCTTCCTGTCTCTCGTCCATTCTTTCCCTCGGGAAGTTTACTCATAATCCTTCCACTACTCTCTTGTTTTTCGTACCCTCCTCCATCACTGGCTACGGCGTCATCAGCTGAAGGCAAACATCGGTAATACCCACCGCCAGACGGCTGCTGAAGGCAGCCATCATTAATTCCCGCATTCACCAGCAGAGTGTGTGAACACGTACAGATCGCGGCCAGGAGCACTGATATCGGTGAACTTCATTTTGTTTTGGTTAGTTCACTATGTGCCTGCAGAGGCGCTATAACTTCGGGGGCATAGTTCAAGTGGTGGCCGCCAGGAATGCTGTGAATTTTTTTTAGGTTGGTAGGGAACAAAGAATGCAGGCGGTGAGTGGGATCGTTCTGGCGACCCTTAGGTCGCCAGTCTAACATACTGACCACACAGACGCAAATGCATGGGAGGTGCTATGAGAAGAAATAGCGCACATACAGGCATCGGCCTATGCACTCAACAGTCAGTAAACTCGTAATCGCGAAAAAAAAATCAATACTGTGCATTTTTCTCATAATCGTTTTGGATTCGCCAACGCTAATGACGCCAATATTGAATATGCTAACATCCCACACGTCAATCACTGCTAGCTGGCAGCTGGCTGGTGACGAGGGGACTATCTGGTGAGGTTTTCTCATATTCCTTTTGGAATCGCCTATCATCATTGCACAATTAGAAGAAATATTGTAAAAAAAAAAAAACATCGGCTTACGCACTCATCTGACAGTAAACTTACAATAACAAACTAAAAAGAGGTTGTTTAATGTAGAATGTACACATAGGAAAAAACTACAGGCACCGCACGTACACTTTATTTATATATGTAAGATTTATACTTTATTTCCCATGCCCACCACCTGGCTGTGGATGTGTGGATAGGTTGGCATACTACTACTCACTCATGCACCCTCCAACCGAGCTACTCTACATTGCAGAGGCACACGAATTCCATTACCAAGCTACTTGTACCGAGTACTGCATGCATTAACGAGTGTTCTGCNGCACACGAATTCCATTACCAAGCTACTTGTACCGAGTACTGCATGCATTAACGAGTGTTCTGCATGTTGCATGTCGGAATTCGGTCATGTGTGTCGACACGAGTGCTACCAGCGACCGCCACTGGTAACACAAACGATGATTTCATCCCCCTTGCAGATGCCAGGGGAAACGAAGATGGCCGAAGATCACCGCGTCCCTAGCACACGATGGTCGTGCAATCTAACGGTCGACTGGAGAAACGAAGATGGCGAGAGAATCTGTGTATTGCTCAAGCAGCCACTGGTAGGGACCTGAGTTCGAGACTTAATAAAATACAAAAATATTAATTATCTTTCAGACTTTGACAAAATCTGGTAATTTTTAATCTAGTGATGGAAGTGAACCTAATATTAACGTAGTTTTAGATAAATGAATAGCATAGAAATAATTTTCACACTTTACCTTTATTTTACAGACTTGAAATAATAAGAATACAAAATAATATTTGATGCATACCCAAATTATTTTTCATTCAAACAAAACATTTATGGTGACTGTATTTGCAGAACAATTCCTGCTGTGTGCATTCAAGACACACTTATTCGCATATGCCACATATCAGTTATCACATGGGTAAGTCTCGTAGACGTTGGCAAAGAGGTAGTTGCTATCTTCATGACATTTGACATTGCAGCTGTTAGGGAATGTCTTGCCGCAATACTTGAAAGACAAACAATACCTTTGCACTTCTTATTATGCATATACAGGTACTCACTGCAGGTAAACACTTCATCATAGTTATCACAGTGCAATATCTTGTATGCTGGGCTGAACATGCAATTACCACTTTCATGTCGGCGTGTATTACAACTTTTACTAAAAGTATTTCCACAATAGTAACATTGATATCGTAATGCTTGCTGCAACTCTCCAGGGACGCTTGCTCTTGTCGATGCTGATGGTGTTACTCAGGGTAATTAAGTTCACAACCATTGATCCCATCGTCATATTGTAGCAGTGTATGCTGTCGCATTAGTAATATTGTTCCCAGAATGCGTGTAGCGAATCTTCAGTGCCCCTTGCTGTTGACGATGCCAATGGTGTTACAAATGGTAAGTCTTCAACCATTTATTCCATCTTCATATTGCAGCAGAGTACATGCTCGTCGTAGATGAATGAAGGCATAACGATCTGCTTTCCACCACCATGCTCGCCAAAGGAATGACATCCGTTTTTACATGATGCTCGCTTGTATACTGTTCACAATGCATGCTAGTTTGCGTTGCATGTCTCGTGTTGCCTCAGTAGATGACTGCTGGCTGTGTGGTGCAAACGTCAGCATGGTTACTAGACTGTAATATGTTACCTAATCAAGTCGATCGCTGTGGAGTCTGCAAGGTTGTTAATTCGACGTCTAAATTTCTTTACACTTGCTCATCTTCCAGTTTTGGAGGGGCCTTGTTTTTGGTTTACTGCTGGTGCTGCTCGCTCCCGATGTTTCTTACACCAGCTCCTGGAATGTGGTGTGTCTGTTATGGTAGCACTACCTTCAAAACATTGTAGGCGTGGGTGACAGCCAAGAATCTCTTCTTCCTGTTGCAGATAGACAGGTAGGTGTTTGTAGACATAATTTATATGGTGTCGTGCATAAACGAGAAGGAATTCTTTTGGCAGGTATGCAAGCTCGGTGTCTTTGTTGAGTTCTGCAAATAATTTAATCCTTCCATATGCGACGATAGCCGATAAAATTTTCTTATCACTAGAACAGTATCCCATCATTTTCAGTATGTCCTGTCGACGAGAGAAATAAGTTCTGAACAGAGTGTGGTGATGGTACGAAGTATTTTTATAGTCCCAAAAGTGAGTAGGATGAATAGAAGCTATATTATCTACCAACACCAATTTTATTCGAAGCGATATTTTAAAGGGATATGTTAATATTTACAGCTTGATGTATTAAAACGAAATAAATTCTTACCTTGTACTGTATAGTTCGCACAACATCGATTGGGTCGGATGCATTCTGCTGCTAGTGTTGTGAGTTTTGGCTGTACTCAGAATGTGATGGTTTAGTGTCAGTCGGTTCATAAAGAAATCGTTTGATATTCTGTTGTACTGAAAAGGACAGTCTGGTATTGTCTAGCATCGTATAACACACAGCGTACAGCACCCGACGCTTGTGTAATATGTAATTGTACTGGTTGATAAGTGCATATAACTATTTTGTTTATTAAGTTTTTATAACAACTTCGATTAATGTGTAGCAGTGTTATCGTATCGTTCCCGCACTTTACAATGTAAACTTTTTTGCCTAACTTAACATACAGCACTCGATGTACGCGCTGTATTAATAGGTTTTTAAATGCTTAAAATTATTTGCTTTTACCATTTTTTTCGTATCTGTTTGCATTAGCGCGTAGCAGTGACATCACTCTTGCGGAAATAATAGTTTAAATGTACGTTGTTTTGTGGCAAACAAAGGAACACAGTCTTTACAAGTTGCATATTGTGTATCGCGCTTGACGCATTGTAGTCATTTTTGCAGTTGGCCCTCGTGATCATTCGTTCTTTCTCATGTCGGCATGCATTCTAGCTTTTACTGAATTTCCTGCCATAAAAGCAACACTAATATCACAATTATGGACTGCGGTTCCATCGGGTATTTTTTATGTATTGTGACTCGTTATGATGTCATTCTCATGATGTACTCGTATATATGCCAGTTTTTATTTGTTTGTTATGTGACACATTTTTTCATGTAGCTACATGATAGTTTCATCTTTTACATTAGGTTTCCCCGACATTTGCGCTAGACTCATGGTGTTTATTTATATTAACACGTACACATTTTAGTTTTACCTGTGCATACACATGAGTTGTAATAGGTACAATTGTATTCCACTTTATTTTTCAATATATGTCTGGTTTTTAATGATTACCCAGACTAACAATGACTTGGGTTGCCGGCCCTTGTGTTGGACTGATGGTTTATGTTTATATAACTATATATGTATCTTACCATTACCCACGACTATTTACATCATGCATGCAGTGCATTTGTAAATATTTTTAATTTTTTTCGCATATAGTGGTTTGTTGTATGTTACCATAAGCTAATGTTTATTTATGTGTATATATACCTATATATATGTATACACATATATATGCACAACCTGGATGAGAGTGAACGAATGGAGGCTAGCTGTCGCTGAGGGGATCCGAGTTGGTAGACACCTATGTGGTAGCAGACGACAAAGGCGATGGTGGGTGATTGTCAAGTGCATTCAGGTCGATGTTTATGACTGAGCTATTTTAGACCATACACTCCTAAATGCAACTTTAACTTTGGGACGCACTTACCTACATGTGTGGACGGTCGTTACATGTTTCCGAACGTCAAAGTTTTGAGGATACTGTCCAAATATGCATTTAACAGGGCTTAAGGCGTAGTTGTTGCTTTCGCGTGGTGCTACTCTAGGCTAGCGTGCGTGGGCAGGCTTCGCTCCGTACCGCGCACGTGGAATGGCAGAGCATGAGACTCGTCCCCGCCAGGACATCAGGTGAATGGAGACCTGAACGGATATGAGAAAACCATGGTGAAATGACAGAGCATTATACTCGTTCCAGCCAGACACCAGGTGAAAGGAGACCAGAAGAAATATCAGAAAACCATGGTGAAATGACAGAGCATTATACTCGTTCCAGCCAGGACACCAGGTGAAAGGAGACCAGAAGGAATATGAGAAAACCAAGGTGAAATGACAGAGCATTATACTCGTTCCAGCCAGGACACCAGGTAAAGGAGACCAGAAGGAATATGAGAAAACCAAGGTGAAATGACAGAGCATTATACTCGTTCCAGCCAGGAAACCAGGTGAAAGGAGACCAGAAGGAATATGAGAAAACCAAGGCGGAATGACAGAGCATGAGACTCGTCCTTGCCAAAGCACTAGGTGAAAGGATACCAGAAGAAATATGAGAAAATCAAGGTGTAATGTTAGAACATGAGACTCGTCCCTGCTAGGATAGCAGGTGAAAGGAGACTAAAAGGAATATAATAAAATCAGAGAGCATGTTCACCTATCCACACATCCGTAACCAGCAGAAAGATTGAGGGCGCGGGAAATGTGTACATTCAAAATTAAACAACTTTTTTTCGCGGTGACAAGTTATTTGTCTGGTATGTGCGTAGGCCCATGCGATTATTTACTTTATTTCTTCTGGTAACTGTGCAATGATGACAGGCGAATCCAGAAGGAATATAAGAAAAAGTTCGCCATCTCTTTCCCTCGTCACAAACCAGCTGCCAGGTTGTGGTGATTGACGTGCGAGATATTAGTATATTCGTATTTGGCATCATCAGCATAGGTGAATACAGAAGCATTATGAGATAACTGTTCAACGTGAATTTTTTCGCTATTACAAGTTGTATGTACGCTATTTCTTCTCCTAACACCATCCATGCATTGGCGATTGTGTGGTCAAGATGTCAGACTGGCAACCCAAGGGTGACCGGAACTATCTCGCACGCCTCCTTCATTTTTTGAGTTCCCTACCATCTTAAAACAATTTCCAGCCCTCCTGGCGGCCACCACTTGAATCTGCTCCCCGTTACTAGCGAGCCTTTGCAGGAACATAGTGGCCCAATCAAGATCCTGGCCGCGATCTGTAGAACTTCAAACACTCTGGTGGTTAGTGCGGGAATTAAATATGGCTCCCCTCTGCAGTCGCCCGCCAGCGGGTATTATTGATGGTTGCGTTCAGCAGATGACGTAGCCCGCAATAAAGGAGGGCGCGAAAATCAAGAGAGAGGTGGAAGTAATATCAGAAAATGCCTCGAGGGATTTAACGGACGAGAGGCAAGGAGGGGACCGAGAGGACTGTGAGAAAATCCCAAGGGTTAGAACATGGGATACGAGAGAGATAGGACGGACGAGAGACAGGAAGGAGACCAGGGGGACTAAGAGAAGACTCAGGGGTGGGAAACGAGAGTGGGAGGAATGTGAGAAACCTTTCGAGGAATGGAATGGACGAGAGGCAGGAAGGACTCTGAGAAAAATTCCCGAGGGAAAGAATGAACGAGTGAAAATGGAAGAAATATGAGAAAACCCCCAAACGGAATTCATTAGGGGGAATAACATAGCAGGAGGTTAAAAGGAGAAATCCAACATAGCCATTGCTGGCGAGGAATGACAGAGCAGGATGTTGCTGCGTGATGTCATACAATATGACCGCCGTGGAGACGCGGCTTCGCAGCCCCTAACCACTGTCTCAGACAACTTTAAAGCATTCTACTCATGGGTCGTATAATGTTTTCTATGTAATTTTGCATAAGGAATCACCTCACAGTGTTCATATCTTGGTTCAGCATTATTCTTTATAATGAGACTTATCTGACAACAAGGCGTATTAATAGTTTTTTTCAATTTTATCTATTGAAGTTGGTACACCGATTTCGATAACATTTTAAGTTGATGAGTTTACCAAAATCTTGTTGAAATTTTTTTGGTCAAAATTTGCTGAAATCCACTAACGCCTAAGTCAAGTCACACAATTCAAANCAAAATCTTGTTGAAATTTTTTTGGTCAAAATTTGCTGAAATCCACTAACGCCTAAGTCAAGTCACACAATTCAAATAATTTTGAAAAGACTTTAATAAACATGATAATACACGTTTATTAATTTTTCAGAACGTATGTTTGATTTAAATANATAATTTTGAAAAGACTTTAATAAACATGATAATACACGTTTATTAATTTTTCAGAACGTATGTTTGATTTAAATATTTTTTTCTGAAAAGAAATATCTAATTTTGGCGGAAATCCCTTATTGTTAAGATATTTTTAAAATACGAATTATTGTTATCTGAGTCAAAAGTTAACAATATTTGATTATATGCATATAAGGAAATCTAGGATTTCTAGTTGTGACAGTAACTTCTTGTTCGTTTTTTGTTTGATTTGGTCTGGTGTTAAAAATTCGTTACCGAACCAAACTTCCTATTATCTNCTTCTTGTTTGTTTTTTGTTTGATTTGGTCTGGTGTTAAAAATTCGTTACCGAACCAAACTTCCTATTATCTAAGCTGAATGTCGTTTGTTCCTGCAGCAGCTCAACCCCTCGGCACTAGACTGTGGATTTTTCTCTTGCGAGGATTCGAACATGGATAATGTGGCTGAAGTTATTTACTGCGGTACTTCCGTTCGCACCCCTTATTCATCCCGCCGATGCTTTGTCCCCCACCCTGGAACAACCAAAATCGTCCTTACATTTTACCTTCGACTGTGGCTAGCTGTGAATAACAGGTCTGTCCGTCGAGCAACACACATGGCTTCGCTGAAAATCATTCTCTATTCATCGGGCTAAAGCAACATGCAGGTCCTATATTAATGTATAAAAACCTTATAGTCACCTCTCAAAATTGTGAGGAATCAAAATACATCGCAAAGATTAGCTGTGAGACCGATAACAGAGATAACATGTCACGTTTATCTTCACGGTGTCTGGTTTCCTCTAAATAAAAATACAACTCATAGCATTTTTAGATAGTTTAACTGTAAATATGTATTTTATCACGAGAACATAAGCAGTAAACACTTGATGGAAAGAGTGAGATAAAAATGTGTGGAAGTCGCATAAAAGTCAAGGTCTTCAAACAGAATTGGACAAGATAAGTTCGTATCCATATTCTGTTGCTATTTTGACGAGCTAGGTGGCGTAGTGGCAAACCCAAGGACTTACATTCGGGAGGACCTGGGTTCGATTCCCGATCCGAACATCCTGATTTCTGTTTTCTGTGGTTTCCTGAAATTACTCCAGGCGAGTGCTGGGATGGTTCCTTCCTTCCTCAGTCCTACTTCTCTGAGCAACTTGCCCTGTCTATAACGATATCGTTGTCGTTGGGACATTCAGTCCTATCTACCTACCTACTTGTTGCTATTTAAAAGTCGTCATAACGTGTTACACACATGATACTAATTTAGAGGCAGACTATGGTTACAGTCGGTGAAATAACAACACAACCACAGACCTTAGAGAACACTAATAAATATATTAGTGTGACGATTACAAAT
>NQII01008271.1:0-43350 GCA_002778355.1 Clitarchus hookeri
CTGCTAAGCCTTTTTATCCTATAATTACATAGTGCGATGGTGAAAAAGTGGCGTGTGTCGGCTCAACCAGGCCAACCAACTCCCGCAACAACATGTCATCGTAGGCTTTTGAAATTCCCCGCGAAAGGTGAGTGGCAGTTCACATTTTCATGCTTATTTCCCTCTTATTACGCCCTTCTGAAAATCTCTAAATAAAAGTGCTAACTTTTATATTTTTACTGTGTGTCTAGAGTATGTCCAAATTTTTGATTGAAAGTTTACTTTTCAAGTCAAAGTTCAAATAGTTAACCTTTCCAAAACGTCCACTTTACTTCTGTCTCAGCCCATTCCTACCTTTCTGCTTCAAGACGGTGAAGAAGTGTCATGTTGAAAGCAGCGAGTGTTGGTTAATTTATATATTTAATTATGAACTTTCTTATCGAAAAATTTTAAATGTTCAAACACTCAGCAGGAATATATAAGTTATTTTAAAACAACTTTTAATGTACAATTTAAAACACCAAGATTATGGCCACATAAACTTATTATAGTAATCTCAATATATTTAAATTGGCATAACCAAACATATTTTAAATGACATGGCCCTCCCAAAATATTTAAGTAGTTTTTGTATTGTGATTTCAAAATATAAAATCATAATATATTATTATTGACTTTTTTGGACGCACGTATCTTTTGTAGACTTATATATCTGAAGAAGTTTTTTCTTTAGTTTAGTTGCCTCTCTGTGCCTATTTAATCTACCCCAAGATCCATGATGCCACACTGGACTTTTAAACATTCAAATTTAATTGAGACTCCCCCTCCCCATTTTCAAAAGATTGTTTGAAGTCTCGCGCTTCCAAATTATTGTACACACAAGGAGGGAGGTAACAATGTGCTAAAATTGTCTACCTACTACGTTCACAATTTTTACTAAGAAAATATTCAATCTTCCACCATTTTGGAATGTAGTGCCTCAAATATATTTTCATGGTCCTTAACCACATATCAGAAACAACTCTATCGAATACTGTAATAACTGGTAGACAATTATTTCTGCAGTAATTTTTATAACACATGTTCATATACTGTCAAAAATCTTTACCCTATTCTTGTCATAATTTACCAAATATATATATATATATATATATATATATATATATCTAATCACGTTATGCCAGATATGTCATATCGGTTATAGTTTGTTACATACAATATTTGAAAGAAAACATATATCTAAAAAGGAAAGTAGACTTTTCAGGCTTAGTAGAAGTTTCATTTTCACATTACTTATTGTCCAGTTACAGCATGTATTCTTTGGGTGTATTGAAGAAAATAAATCGCTTCCTAATATATAACTCAGTTGTAAATAACAGCATATTTCTAGATTGCCAACAAGGTTTTGTTTAAATATTTCTGCAATATATGTAAAGGAAATATGGACTAGTTACTTGTAGGCTTATGCGATGTTAGTCACATGTCAGAAAATGCAGAGATCCATAGTGTTACAAAACAGTTAAGTAATGATCTGCAACGAGATAGCTCACATGTACGGATCTGTACTGCTTATTTTTATCTGCGAGAGGAAATGTTTCACATTGATTAGTGCTACGCTGTGGATTGATCTTCACATGCCAAGTCATACAAAGCAACCTCACAGATCCAAAACTACGGAGCTGCTCTCTGCCCGTATGAAGCAAACAAGAGCTGACACACGCCGCTCTTGTTGGTGAGTGAAGCATAGCTGCTGGAAGCAGCAGTTCTCTACTGTTTCAGGAGAGCGAGATAGTCTACTACACTGACGCAGTGTTTCGAAGCGCACACACGGCGGACAACTTCACCATCAACATTACAACCTGAACAGAAACTCCCACTTCCCTTAGACCTAGGATTTTAACGAGTACTCTATTGTCGAGGGCTGATCACTCAGAAATCTGAGGGCGTAATATTTTCGCAATACGCATATAAAACTGAACACAGTATAAATGCATATTTTTACCATAATGCGTGTAAAATTATATTATAATCCATTCGCGGTTTCTTAACACTTTTTAAAACAAACCTTTAAACAATTTTACCATGAATGACGTGTTTGGTTATTTCCTAAATATATCACGTATCACAGGCGTTTTGTACATCTGCTAACGTAAAAGTACATTATTTTTGCTTAAATTGAACTTCTTATTATATTCTGTGAGTATAATAAATCAAATTTGATGTATATATATAATGTTAATAGAAGTAGGGAGAAAATAGGTATGTTGGTAGTGCCTACCTAGTAAGATATAGTTCTAATGAAAATATTATTACAAAATATTACTAAAAAATTGTAAAAAGAATTTATCAATCTAAAATCTAAAATCTAAAATTTGTTACTAACAAACATTGTGTAGTAAAATTTTGAAAGTGTTTTTAAGTATTTGAGGTTAATGATTGTAAGTAACAAATTTTTCACGGCACAATGTAAGTAAAATTAATTAATGAGATACACATTTATATGCATATTCACAATGAATTACTAATACGAATGAAATCTTTTTCAATATGCTTATTTTGCTTATTACATAAACTGATTTTCTGTTGGTTTTAAATATAACCACGTGCTATGATGTGTACCATGCTTTTGTATTTAGCTAGACGATACGCGCATGCGCGTTGGGTCATACTTCTACCATGTTCACTGTGGAATTTCGTTATACTGTGCGCGCGCTACTTCCGTTGCACACTAAACTTGTACCCTCAACGCACCAAAAGAAGTATAACTTCAAAAAGAAGATGTTAGATTGCTAATTCTCTTAACAATTTTTTAGTAATATTTTGTAATAATATTTTCATTAGAACTATATCTTACTAGGTAGGCACTACCAACATACATATTTTCTCCCTACTTTTATTAACATTATATATACATCAAATTTGTAAATATTAATTTTTTTTTAACGGACACTATTTCCGTATACAACAGTTGGAGGGGCATGTATGGGCAGAGGTGATGATAAGTTACCAATGATTTTGAGTAGAGACTTTTAGGTCAATTTCAGTTTAGAAAATTCTGGCACACTTATCAACTATTTGCACGAGGATTTACATCTATCCATAAATAACGATTCTACAGTTTCTGCAACACGACACGGCACCACCATTGATGCTGTATTTACGTGATATTTGCATAAGTAATAAAATTTTATTTTAGTCACACCAAAGAAGAATAACGTCTAACGCACGTACAAAACTACACGCACCCATTCAATTATGTAAATTTATTACAAAAAATATATATTTCTGTTATTTTTTAAATGGAATCAAAATAGTTTTATAAACTGTATACTTACAAAATATCACTGACGTTAATAAAACATTAGAAGATGAATTGAATCAAACGTTTATCAAACTTTAAATTTTCTTTTCGGATCATTAGTATGTGTTACAATCCGTTTGCTAGTGGCTGCACAGTTCAAGATTGCAAAACAGGTTGGCGCACTGCACATAGAGGCCACGGAGAGAGTGATGTAGAAATAAGATAAAATGTATGACGGTATTAGCTCACGCTATAGGATAGCGCATACAGACACTTGTGTTTAGCACTTACCACGTGAAAGGAAAATGCGTGGGTGTTTCAGTTTAGCTCGAGGATCACGAGAATATGAGTGAACGTTATCCAAGAAATATAAAAATAAAACTACGTGATTTAAGGTACAGTCGGGAAAATAGAAAAATATACAAATGTATTCAAAAATACATAAATATATAAAGATATATAAAATATATAAATATATAATACATATAAATATATACAAAATATATAAAACACAAGCGTTTTTAAAAGACCCTAACGGAGTATAGCTGTATCAGTAGGTACAAGTATTTCTTAACAGCCAGAAAATTGCTTTATCGTAGGAAACAATGTTCTTTTTTGATATGGTTCCATAAAGAATTATTTATTTGTTATTTAGTTATTTATGATTCCCGTGGTCCCATCGCATTAACTNCTTTGGCTATCCCAAAACACTTTGGGTAAATGCAGAGTAGTTACACTGAGCACCTTTCAGAGTAAAACTTTAGCACGCACAATTTCAACGAGTAACGAGGGTTAAACTGAAAATGGCAGAAAGTTTGGTAGAATAAAACAAACTGCAAGTAATTTCGGACATTCTCTTTACTGACACACACGGGAAAATTACAAAAGACAAGTGATCAAATTCGCATTTTTATTTCAAATTTAACTTTTATAAAGGTTACATATTTATATATAATGTTTATGGATAATTGATTGCAAGTAAAGCTGTTAATGTATATACCTATTATTTTTAAAAAGAAATAATTAGGGGAAATTGACAAATATATTTTCGNAGACAAGTGATCAAATTCGCATTTTTATTTCAAATTTAACTTTTATAAAGGTTACATATTTATATATAATGTTTATGGATAATTGATTGCAAGTAAAGCTGTTAATGTATATACCTATTATTTTTAAAAAGAAATAATTAGGGGAAATTGACAAATATATTTTCGAATTTGCATTGAATGCTTTATCAGTACATATTTGTAAACACATAATGCTATTTACATGATGTTCGTTCCATAATCGTGTTTACTGTTGCTTTCCTCGGCTGTTGATCTGTTACTTTACCCTACTCTCGGAGAAACGTTTTAGAACCCCGCCCAGGATGGCAACCACAGTTTTTTTCCATAACCTATTACTTATGCACACATACAGTATTTTCTCTAGACGTGTATGTTAATTTACTGGTTCACGACACGCATTTTCAGAGGTCTAAGCAAATTTGGTAGCGTGCTATTCACCAGAAACTTGTCGCTCTTCTCCACATTTACTTTCGTGTACCATCCTTAGGAAGTAAGTTAGACAATATGCCATCCAAATACATTTCGTCTATATTTATGTATGGAATCACTTGACGGATTTTGTTGGTGATTTTTTTGATTACTCCACAACTACCAACGATGTTTTTGATAATACTATCGGCAGAAAAGCAGTTCAGTTTTGGAACATGTAATGTGGCGATTCCGCAGTTAATTTCAGCACTCTGTCCCATTTTGCTAATGCGCAGCCGCATCAACGTTAGGGACATTCGGAGAAGACGAAAATTTATCTACATAACCTTATCTTCGTCTATGAGAACGACAAGCGTTCAGATCTGTTTTTAGGAACCTACACTCATATTAATAGTCGTGTATCTGCACTTCAGACTAGTTTAAAGATCAGGTTTTGTTGTATAAACACAGCTTTAAACTAGTTTTTAGACTCGTGAAGAGGTAATTCTCAGCCGAGAGTGTTTTTCACGATTTCCTGTCTTAAGACTACTATTAATAATAGTTACTGAAACCTATATCAAGAGCCCTAATAATACCGTTTCGAGTAATTGATGTCCACATGTGACTTGAGACTCGAATTTGTGAGCTACTTTAATTTACATTTGATATATTGGGTTACAGTTAATTATGAAAATGGACTTGCCTTGTAATGCGTTTGAAAAAACCTACGAATTTTACAATTCTCATGATAACAACAATTATTTGACGAAATACGCATTGAACGACTATTACGGAAGACTAGAAACTGAAGTCAAGACTTTCCCACATGATACGATCTGAAGACGAGATCTGAGAAACGACTATTAATACGGTTTCTAGACGGCCAAGGAAGTGTGTGTTGTTTGGTTAGAGGGGAAAGGTTCGATGAGTGGAGGGAGGGCAGACGAAGGCACGAGGTCGCGAGACGCGATAAGCAAGTGTCGAAGGTCGGCAGACGAGCACAGTTCGCACGGCGCACGCCATGTCGGAAGACGCCTGCTCCCGTCGCACCAGGGTGCTGGCCGGCATACTCCAACAGCGACGCACGCAGGTGACACCAGCATGCAGTTCAATGATAAACACTCGCAACAACAGTTTACTTTCTTCTTTGCATCAAGTGACAACATTTTCTACTCCGCAAAATAGTGTTTGTTTGTGTATCGGTGTGAATATTACGTTTAAACATATACGACAGTAGTTATGGACGGCCATGAGTACAATTCAGGAGGAAAGGGCGGTAGAAAAAATAGGAATAAGAGTTTATGTATGTACACGCACACAGCTCTCTCCTGAATTCCAGCCACAAACTTCGCGAGATGATTCATTATAAAAAAAGTGGTATAAAAGCATGTAAATCTTTTGAACAATGGGTTAATAGATGCGCATTAGAATTGAGAATGGAAAAAAGAAGCGGCCATTTTGTAGCTGCCAGCATCTGCCTGATGTCACTATAGAAAAGAATGGATATATGAAATCGGGATGGCTGAGTCGGTTTAATCGAGTTTTGTATCTCCAAAATCAAAATGTTCGTCGGTTGTTTTACCATTGCTTCACCTCGCTCGGTAATACTTTTTACTATTGCACTACAAACATTCACGCGTGTACTCTAGTCAGTTTTTACAAAATGCAGTTACAATAAGTAATTTATTTTAACTTGCGTCTTTCTTTAAATCTGAAAATTTGAACTTTGCCAATCGCTTAGTTAAATACCAACAAACAAAATAGTGTGATCCGCTTAATTCGGACACCCCCAAAATTTTTGGAACGGTTGCAAATCACAAAATGCGGATTTCGCTGAATGAAATTACGCACGGGGGAAAGTAATTTGCTGCAAAGTTACTATTCTTAACACGAGTATGGACAGAAATAGTTAAACCACGTATGGTTTTTACCCTGGAAACATAAATTTATTTCAACATCTGAAAGCAAGTGCAAAGAGAAATCCATTGAAATAGTATATGCAATGGAATGTTACATAGGAACACCAAGAAATTATGTGCAAATATTATTAAGTTAAGAAAAAGGGTCGGTAGCACGGCGCAGTGGACCTGTACTCATAATTGTAAGCAAGCAACACACGTCGTGACTCATCCTGGCGGGACGGCATCCTAATAGACTAGGCAATTTAGGAAAAATAGGGGAAAGTTTACGTATAGTCGTAATCGTTGTCATTACTTATGTTTTTTGGGTCGCTGAACACGAATCTGAGGTTTGCTGACAGAATTTTTGCCCGGAACATTTTTTTTTTTTTTGCAATAAACCTCGGAATTTTTGCACTTTTTTTGTTTTTCTTCCTATATCTTGGGAACTATGCGTTTTTTCGAAACAATCACTTTACAAAATTAAAGTAAACAAAATTGCCTACATTTTATTTCCGTAATATTTGTTTCTACGACCAACCCTTCTGCTGCTAGAGCGCGCCAAAAAATGGGCAAAATCCTGAAAAATCGCAAAAACGCCATATTTCGACTTTCTACGCCCGATGTCCGTGGAAACGACTCATGTAATGATAGTTTTGACCATGTATGGTATTGAAATTGATGAAATTTACTTGAAATAAATGTTGGGGCCAAGTGTTTTCAAAGAATTGTCTAAAATCAAATTGAAAAAAAGGAGACCAATTAGTGAAAAAAGTAATATTTAGCTATTTTTATATTTAAATTTAAATTTCTTAATACTAATAATAAATTGCATAATTGCAGGTAAAATACAACTTTGAAGAATTATGAAACTAAAACAGGTATTTGTAGGTATTTGTATGTACAGGTCCAGTCCATTTATTGGGCATTTTCCGGTGGGTGGGGTATTCATTCACCTGGAACAGACAGGAAAAGTGTGTATTAGTGTTTATTAGTTGGTAATATTGGTAAGGAATATGCTGTAGGTAGGTACCTATGTACTTCAGAAATATTTACTGTTATTAACGTGTGGCGTAATTTGTGGGGTTTCACTCATCGACTGAGGCTCATTGGATAAACACATCTGTAAAGAACAGGATGGAATTAGTGGCGTACTTGAGATATTGATACAAATATAGGAATATGATGGTTCTTCTATACATAAGAGAAGTTGATAGGTACTACTAATGTGAAAACAAGGTTTGGAATTATAGGTGATGTTACATACCTTTAGAGCTCGTAGCTATTTCTTCTTCCTTCTTCTCATCCTCCTCCTCCAGTGACTCTAACGCTTCCTCCTCAGTTCGCAATTGAATCCCAAGTTCGACTTGAAAGTTCCAATCTTCGACCTCGTCCTCATCGTCGCTTAGGGGCACCGCTGCATTGTTGCATGATCTGTGCACGCAGTGGATGCACATATCAGTGCACTTTAGCCCCCCTTCAGGCAGCTGCAGTTCCGTGCACAGGTCTTGGTGCACTTGCACATTACCAACTTGAGCAGTTCGGGGGGAGCGGGGGCTAGAAGAGTCGTGATTGGCTCGAGCCCGTTGCTGGTCCTCTTCCAACCCCAATCCTCAGCTCGTTTCTCGACCCCCATCCATTGCTGCACTTGAAGGTACACCCTGTAACTGTGCTATGCCGCTGCAGCTGCTGAAGGTGGTAGCGCAGCTATTTTCGACGAAGCCTTGAACGCTGCCTCTTGTAATTAAGAAAGCGCAGGTGGTTCAGAGAGTGTGAAGTCCTCACACTGTAACCGTATACTTCGACCAAAAATCGTTCTCCGGCTGCTGCGATTGTCTGGGGAGTGGCGTTGCTGTCTTTGAAATCACTGACGACGTCAGCAAGGTCACGATTTTTAGTGAGTGCTTTAACAAACTTCAATTTCCCCTGGTTGAATGGTGCTGACGTGTCACAGCCACTCATAGAATGTTCTCTGCAACAGTCTTGTTCTTTACAGTGAGGAGTGGAGAGTATGTTGTTGATGGAGTTTTGTCTTTTCCTGGCTTTAAGAAGAAAACGTTGTTTTCCTTGGAAAAACCAANATTTTCCTTGCAAAACCAATGAGAATCACCAACAGGTCTATATCTTCTCCCACCACGATCACACTCTCATTGGATTTAGCCTGTGACAGCGCTTCTGTGACTATCAGCGTGTCCGCATCTTCTGGTGCTTGTTTCGCAGTCATGTTGTGTGAGGCAAGCTTCTTCATTATCATGGCAATCAGTCGTTTTTTGTTATTTTGGTTGGCAAGGAATTTTGCCTTCTTTGTGGTCGGGGTCATGGTTTCATCAAAGAGGATGTATGTGGAACTAGTTCTCATATATCTTTTCAACTTTTCTGCACTTTTCGTTCCACCTTGCGCATGTTCGGGGTACCCATCAAAGACAACTCTTGTTTGGGATCCATATGTTGTTATAACGTATCCAACGTATTTGTCACATATTTTTGAAAAAGATTGGTTGTCGGGCCAGACAACTTTGTGCAGCAAGAACCCACCATCGATCACGTAATGCACTTGACCTCTGAAGTCTTTGTTTTGAATGGGGACAAAATCTTTGTACAACTTTGATTTGGTCCCTTTTCGCAGACCATTCTCAAACAGAGAGAAAGAGTAAGGTCCCAGGTCGTACGTCAAGATTCCAGTTCTTCATCTGAATTCTTAACTACACTGATTCGTTGAAACAACGTGGTGGGATTAATGAGGAAAACTTAGTTTTCTACTCTTATTGCGTTGCTCATTATGGCAAGTGGCTGGACACGGTCATTACGTTGAAATTTGACATCACCAAAATTAGAGTTGTCTGCAGCTCTTTTAATAATGCCGCCCATGCATTTTTCCCAAGTCTGATGGCAGTCGACCCTGTTGTCAGCAACAACTCCCGTGGGTCTTCAATGGCTAACTGAGATAAGGCGCATAAACCCACATTCCAACACTCAAACATTCATCCCAATATTCATTTACCATCTTTCCATGAGTTTGTGTTGCGCAGCAGGCCGGATAATTTTTACTTTTTTTCACTAATTTGTCTCCTTTCTTTCAAATTGATTTTAGACAATTCTTTGAAACAATTGCACCCAATATTTATTCCAAGTGTATTTCAGCGTACCCCGTATTTATTTTTAAGTGTATTTCATCAATTTAAATACCATACATCGTCAAAAATATCATTACATGGGTCGTTTCCACGGACATCGGGCGTAGAAAATCAAAATATGGCGTTTTTGCGATTTTTGGGAATTTTGCCCATATTTTGGCGCGCTCTAGCGGTGGAACGGTTGGTCGTAGAAACAAATGTTATGGATTAAATGCAGGCAATTTTGTCTACTTAAATTTTGTATAGAATTTTCTTTTCGAAAAAACGCATAGTTCTCAAGATATAGGCAGAAAACCAAAAAAAGTGCCACAATTCCGAGTTTTTTTGCAAAAAAAAGCAATGTTTCAGGCAAAAATTTTGTCAGCAAACCTCAGATTCGTGTTCAGCGACTCAAAAAACATAAGGAATGACAACGATTACGACTAAACCTAAACTTTCCGCTAAAATCCCTTTTTTTTCCTAATTTATCTAGCCTATAATAGCAGCACAGCACCAGAATCTCTTATGGTAAGTGTTATTCCAGTGTGTGGCTGTACTAACGCAATGAAGTTCACGAATGAGGATAAACTGTGACGTATTGATATCAGACGTGCACTCACATTGCCCGTCTTCCCTCTGCTGCGGTGCTCTCCTTAGTCCAATATCGCATTCCTTGCCCCTTGCTTTATTAGTGTAAGCGCTATAAGGAAGCGGTCACGCCATGATGAGTCGCTGCACGTGTAGCTTACTTACAGCTGTGAGCATACGTCCACTGCCCCATGCTACTGGCGCACTTAACTTAATCATATTTGCACATAATTTTTTGGTGTTTCTCTGTTACATTCTATTGCATACTACTACATCACTGGATTCCTTTTTTCAAGTGCTTTCAGCTGCCGTTGATATTAATTTATGTTTCCTCGGGAAAAATCATATGTGCTTTAATTATTTCTGTCGATACGCGTGTTACGAATAGCTACTTTGCGGAAAATTGCTTGCCTCCGTGCGTAAATTCATTTAGCGAATACAGCTTTTCGTGATCTGCAACCTTTCCGGAAATTTTGAGGGTGTTCACGTTAGACGGACCAACCTGTTTATCACGTAATTCCTTAGATAATTTTTTTAACGTACCATAAATGAAGACATGTCTTACTTATTTTGCTATATGAGCGTTAAATAGAGCCGATGGGGTGCCAGTACGGAAAGACGACACTCTTGTTAAAGGTTATGGGAGGTTATCGCTGTTGTCGAAGTTTAATTATCACACGGGACACCAGAAATTCACAAACACAATTTTGGCCCAACACAACGCGTATTGGAATTGCTTAGGTTCATTCTCGGTTAACGCCTACACGGGCACATTTGAGAGCTTTGTCTTACTTTTCTTTTTGCCTGTTGCGTATACTTCCAACAATTTAAAAATTATTATTGCTGTGGGCAATGGTTTTATTCCATGGGTTGAAATTACCACAAGCTTAATATACTACTGTGAAGCCAGTTATAATTCAAATGGTTACAATATGAAGAAAACACACAGAAGCCGGTTTCAATAGCGACAAGTTAAAAATATTATTTTAAAACACTACATAATTATGTTTTTTATATAATATGCCTCCAACGGTATTATAAATATTCTAGCCAATTATTATGTTAACAAATATATTGTTAAGGAGAGTAAATGTATTTTCAAAAGTGGATATCATTAGTAGTCTGGTAAACTGGAAATAGTGCCGGATTTACGCATTAGCCTATTAGATACGTGCCTATAGAGGAAAATTTAAAATTTATTAATATTATTAAAGAATACTACAAAATATATAATTTTCACATCAATTTAATTTCAAAAAGAGAGTTTGGCACCCAGGAAAATTACTTTAATGCTTTGATAAAAAAAGGTTCCAATTTTTCATAAAAACGGATTAGTTGATAAAATAAAAATTTTTGTAGAATTGTAAAAATATAAACTGACGGGCAACCTGAGTGACCTAAACGACCAGACTTTGCAGTTGAGGTCTCCATTTATTTCAGCATAATTTTTTTACATAACAACTTTATTTTAAGGAGATAGACGGAAAATTAGTGAGTGCCATTGGGTGGCAAAGTGTTAAGTCCACCCCTTAATATGAATAAAGTGTGCCTTGAATCTGTATTATTTAAAATGATTTAGCAGTTTTCGATAATGATTAGTCATTTGTAAACATACTGGACTACTTTTTTTGTTACACTCCATATACACAGACAGAAGAAAGTGACTGTACTTCCCACGTTTATGCCCAAAATTGCTAAAGGTGCTGGAATATGCATGATTAAGGTGAGCTGGGGATCGCTTGGGCCCCACCATCTAAATCATTTTTAGTCACGCCGCAGACTGCACGGTAATATTAACTGGCCCGCCTTCTGCGACACATGAGCGTAACGCCTCAAGCCATATTGCATGGTACCTGCTACCGAGCTAGCTCCTTTAAAATATTCTAAATTCCGGTGCACGACATGCCATGGCAGATCCATATTACACAACCGAAGCTGGCGCACGCCAAGATGAGACAGTCTCGGCAGCTCCACAGAAGTTCATATTTTCTACAATAAATACGAACCTCAGCTCGTAAAAATGATAGCCAGTAATTTGCGAATGGTACAAGCTATTCACAGCTTCGTACTGCTTCATTGTTATGGTCCATTCACATGTTTTGAAATCAAACCTTTGAAATATCATCCCAGATGTAACATATTGGGTTTTTTTTTAATATCTCATATATCGCAAACATTTATTACTGTTTTAATTATTAAAGTATTGCATATTAAGTCAAATTATTCTTAGATGTATAAATTGTATGTAACTTATAACATTTATTTCGTAAAAAATAAAATTAAAACAGAAATAGCAGTGCTGTGTTGGCCACTGCTAGTAAAAAAAGTTTTTCGTGTAACATGTTATTTAGGTATGCTATTTTTAAAGTAAGCATTTCTTAATGAAATATTAACATATTCTAGTAGCACTCGTTAAACCGTATTTCATGGTTGTTTATTAAAAATTTTAAAATTTATTTTGTTTGACTAACGCAAAGTAGCTTGCGTAGGTACAGTCTCTTCTAGTTTATTTTTGACGAAGATAAAACTTTAGCTGAAGCAGACTATTAAATTTTTTTCGTACAAAGTTTTCCGCGTTATGTTAAGTTTCTTTAAGCTCGTAACAGGCAAATAAATGTTTTAATTTTTCTATTTTATTAAATTTTACGCTTATATTGCACATAATGGTGTCTGAATACGAGAATTATTAACTAAAATGTCATTTAAATGCCCAGAAATTTACTAAATCTATTTTCAGATGTGATGAAGGGACAGTTAAACTTGGAAATTTCCAAAATTGGCCTTTTGATGTTGCTTGAATGAGTATGTTTATCTTTTTATTCCGGAAAAAAATTACTCACAATTATATAACAAAATTTGTACGAGTACTTCAAACCTACCTGGTCATGTAACAAGGCTGAGATAAAAATTTTTTTATTAAAGATTTCAAAATATTTTTAAAATGTATCACTTTGCTTGGAAGGATAAAGTAATGTTCTAACGAAATTGCCGTTGTTCCCTAGGACTAAAGTTGATTATGTGTATGAAGATGGGTGTTGGACGGACAATGTTTATTATTATAAATTTTTTAAAGTGCACTTTTGTTTATATTACACAACTTTATACTTCATATACGTGTCTAAGACGCAATTACGTAATGTGCTTAGATGTTTCAGTGAAGCGATGGAAATCAGTAATGAATTGCTCATACAGCTAAAGACCAGTCGGAATCAAAAAAGTATTTGTAACTTCGCATGTTGAAAAAAATATGCACTAGATTGTTTGATTGTTGTCTTCATACAACAAGGTGTGGAGTGGCCACTTTTGTTTTGTCGCCGCTAAGGCTACGTGATAAAATAAGCGACTCGAAATGTATGCATGATTTCCCTTTTTTTCGATGCATTGTATGCGTCTTTCTTTCAATTCGGCAGGGCTTTTGTTTAAGTAAATTAAGCCACGTCAATAACAACAAATTAGATACCCTGTGTACAGATTTCCCCGGAGTTAAACAGTTGAAAACAGTCACAACAAAATATTAAAATTGATTGTGCGTAATGCGATATGTCGTTGATAACACATCAGTTATTTAAATAACCTTTAAAATAATCTCCAATAGAACTATTATAAATTGAGACACATAAACGTCATAAACAAACTTAAGTATGACCAAATATATTACAATCATTTATGTTACACATTTTGAATTTCGATAACATTATTTGGATCGCTGAAGAATGCAAATAAAGAATTTTATAGTTGAAACGGAGAATTCACGCGGTAATGTTTTTGTTTATACCAAGTGGAAGGATACATTTTACGTATCTGTTCAAGATAACACTCGCGTATACTGAGTGACGAACCACCGATGCGGTAACATTTAACAAAAATGGTAACAGTGTCCAGAGGACCGCGCACGCCCACGCGATCACATTACCAGGTAAACCAGTCTTTCACAATAATGCTGTCCCAACCTTCGCATGGCAACACTGTCGCTCGTGCATGGCACGTCCACGCATAAATTCAACCGCCCAACCAGCAAGCAAGTGCCTCACACATAATGTCCGCCTTATGTTATAACATGGCCACCTCCAAATTTCAGGCTTACCAACACTGCAAATTAAAAATTCAGTAATACAGAACTGAATTTGTATACAAAACGGCACCTGAAAGTGGAACTTTGGAAGCATAGCTATGGGTAGAAACTCATAAATGGCATGCGAATTTCACCAAAAATGCTGGTTTGGCTAATCAAAGTTTTCTAACTTTCCTTCATTTCGGCTGAAGATACATCATCCCACTCAAGACCTAACGACCACAGATAGTACAATAAATAGATTTGCTTTTAAAAAAGTGGAGCGCAGAGATTTGGGCGGCTCTTAACACCGAACTCTTGAGGGCCGATGGGAGTGAACCGAATTGTAAATTGAGCAGATCCTAAACGCAAGGTCGGGGGAAATAGGAGATCCCCGAGAAAACCCGTTGACGAGCTACATCGTCCGGTACGATTCCCATGTGCCAAAATTTGGGAGCGGACCCACTGGGAATCAAAACCCGGCTCGACTGAGTGGGAGGTCACCGTCCAAGCACCTCACCATTATGGTTCCCTTTTGCCTTAAACACAACTGGTGCAATCCACCCTAAAGTGTCATACTTTTAAGCTGCTGTATATAGCATTTATCTTTTTTTCATACCACATTTCAGCTGACTGAATTCAAATGACAACATACCTGATATTGAGTCTCAGTACACGCTTAAAACTTTGAGAGTTTCTCGTTCCTCTTAAATTGGCTCTGAAGACTTCGATGTTAAGAGCCGCTTAAATCTCTTCACTCACTCGTTCCTCTTCAAATCTGAGAGGGGCGCTCGCTGGTCTTCAGGGAATGAATGCAAAAAGTGTGCATAATGTTTGCCCTTTTTCAAAATTGGAATACCTCTGACTCCAGCAAATTAATATGTTTTTGATATGATGTCAGAGCAGATGACGTACTTGCTGCACCTCTAACAATGCCGTCAACAAACATGCCCTCCAGAAAGACCAGGGCTTCTTTGGGACTAAATTATTTACTCTACTGCGAGCTGCTGGATTACTCTTATGGCTAGTTAAGGCATACAAATAATACAGTGCATTACAGTATCCAGCTGGTACTCTTGGAATGGTTAGTCAGTTGGGTCCCTTTACAACAGAACATGGTACAGCTTATCGTCAGGATGCAGCCCAATTCGCCTATTCATTATACATATGGCGACAGTCAACACTACTGGGTGTGATCGGAAATAAGTTATTAATTCTCCTATGACCTTCTGTTGATTCGTCTAGTGAGCAGAAGATAATTCAAGAAACTTCCAGAGGAGGTAACTGCCATGGCATCGAACAACTTTCTTAGTCTCGTGGTTGAACTTCCATGCTCCATTACACAATGGTCTGGAACATAATACCGTGTTTCTTTACCAGTACTCTGATCCTAAATGTGCCTATTTTTAAGCTTATAATACTTAAAAAGAAAGTTGTCATACTCTGATAATAAATCCGTCTAATGGGAAAAAAAGGCATTCCAGTTGATGTAACTGTCTGACAGCCTACTACCGCGATTTAAGAAAATATATGCAAGGACGCCTGAATGGAAGTTTCACAGTAAATCGTTCATCGTGATCACATACATTAGTTCGTACTAAGTAGGCTTCACATTCATGATAATCTGGGCTGACGTATTTTACTGAAGGTAGCTAATTTTCCCAAAACCAATGGAGATCCTCTAAAAAACTGGACTTGCAGAAAGTTTCTACAAAAAGGAAGCAGTGCTTACTGATGCAGTAATATTCTGTGTTACTATTACCATTAGTGCCTACCTAAAGAAGGTATGGAATGCTGCAGGGTAACCAAATGGAAATGCTTACCACCAACCTTCAACATCGGCTCCTAGCAGCAGGTCAAGAGGTTCAGGATTGTGGAAACTGGGATCTAATTATTCCGGTGACTTGTACTAATCGCACACATACTTGCTGAGGCAATGGAGTCTATGGTAAATCTGTAGTTATTTCTCCAATATTAGTGTACGAGTCCCAACTGCGCACCCTCATGCGTACACAACTGCAAGTTACAGGAGACGACATCCTTGTGAGCAGAAACACTAGACTGAAAAATTCCAGAAATTGCAACATGCGCTTTCAAAGCCTCTTTACACAAGCCTCTGAGATGGAGGAAGGTTGGGAACCAGAGTCCAGGAATATGTTCACAGAATGAAGGTTATCATGAACATATTTGACATGGAAACAGCTGTTCCTAATATGACGACAGGTACACAGGGTGCAACACTTGCCAGCGACAACCACAGAAAATTTCTTTGATTCACTAGCTACCTGCGTGCCTCCCCAGGTGACCCTTTAGCTCGAGTTGATTACATGGAGGTTTACTATCATGTTGTGGAACCTCATTCATTACTGAGATGTTCTTATATTTCTGGTGAAATTATTCATATGTCACTGTAGGTATTTAGATTTTATAAGCGAAAAGTGATATTTTTGTTATAAAAGTAGTAGGCCAAGCAAAAATTTATGGTGGCAGGACGAATTGTCACGAAACTCGTATCAAGTGATAATGCTGTAAAATTTAAATAAATTCTGTTCAGCTACTGAGTTACGTGAAAATTAATTTCGTATATCGTACTGTAATAGAAACGCCCGCCATTTCCTTGTGTGTAGTTGTGTATTAAAATATTGATTTTTGTGGTATTAATCAATAAGGAGTAGGCTGTTTCAGTAGATTTTTTTATCCGTTTGTACATATGTTAACAAGTCCATCGAACACAGAGTGAAATGAAATTTGTTAAAGTCTACTAAAAAAAAAAATTAGAAGTGCACCTATTTATCCATTTTCAATTATTTTAGACGCGTTGTCTTTTAAACAAAGGAATACACAGGATCATGTAAAATCGTGCATTTCTTATAATGCGTATAACGGGTGGACATTCATATTATTAGAGATTTTTAAATGCAACGTTCGAAACAACATTGGTGTAATTTTTATAACGGGAGATAAATTGTGTTCAATACTTTCGCGATTCTGCTGACATCAAGGGTAAACCAGAGTTAAAGGCATTTTATTTGTTTTCCAAAAAATTAAAAAATCGTTAAAATATGTTCATATTCACAAACTAATAATATTTACTTTAATTAATGTATACGTGTTTTTAGTGTCGATTACAGTATTCATTAATGTTTGGTTTTTCTTATTTACTGAATGTTTAACAGTGAACACTTAAACAGCTGACGAAATCACCAGTTGAAAGTCGCACGACAATGTTTATTTTAATATGCGGAAAATATTATACACCAAATCGGTTAAAAGTAAAAAATAAGCACAACTTATAAATGTCCTAAATTTACAGTGCACATCCTCTACTCGAGTAAACCCACTGGTCAAAGATAAAGTCCATCTCGTTTCCAACACTCAAAAATGCGTATTTGAACACTTTATGAATCGAATCCTTTTCTCCTATGTGGAAAGCGAATCTTCCGACTGCGACACAGCAGTCACAAGCATAATTCCATGAAAAATATAATTTAAAAATTAGTATTCACGCCAGTCGGGTGACAAACCAGGTTACGGTCTTTTCCTGGTTGGTCAACGATGAAAATAATATTATAACGTAGGCTCCTTTAATTTTTCTTTAATAAAATCAATCGACTTAAATATATAATGTTAAAAAATGTATTTACTTTTTTCCATTAGATTGCAGAGTAGTTACATTGACGAAGAGGCAATGTCATATATTCTGAAGCCAAATTTGAATCATGTTAAAAGTTTAGGCGTAGAATGCTGGCTGTGAGTGGTTTTAATTAGGTTATTCAGAAAGGGAACGTAATATGGAAATGGAAGTGTACAAAGTAAAAGTTCTCAAGATTATTGTTATTTATTTTAACAGAAAATAACGAAAATTAGTTATTTTATTTAGAGTATTGTGAAAAATTTAATTTCTTATTGGAAGGCCAATGAATTTGTTAATTTTTGTGTTATATAAACTGTAAGGGGATAATGGCACAACACTAACGGTTTTACGTTTATAACAATTTCAAAGCATCGCGTGGTCAAAGTGACCAGACGTTCTCTTTTAGCCGAATTTGTTTTATTTTATAAAGTCCGTCTGGTGACCGGGAGGATTTAAATTTTGTGTATCAGAATACCCTCTGCTCAGGATGTCATAAACTTAATAGTCTTTATTTATAAATTTTTAAAATTTGAAGCAAATGTTAAGTTTTTGTAAAGAAATATTAGTAGAAGAAGATACAGATAGAGAAAGATGTTCGGAAAAAATTTGTCTAAACTACCACCATTTGTG
Organism: Clitarchus hookeri; assembly: GCA_002778355.1. Taxonomy (NCBI): domain Eukaryota; kingdom Metazoa; phylum Arthropoda; class Insecta; order Phasmatodea; family Phasmatidae; genus Clitarchus; species Clitarchus hookeri. The sequence continues at coordinate 18,673 of NQII01008271.1, forward strand.
CAGGGATATATAAATATGTATTAATTTATTCATTTATGCATATATGTGTATAAAATTATACAGATGAAATGAGGAATAATGTATATATTCCCCTTTCAAGATGACAAATAGAAAATGCAAATTAAAATATGAATTATCGCAAACTTATCAGAGAGATTTCAATAAAAGTTTACTATGAAAGTTCTGGTATGAATGCAAAATGTGATTTGTAGGAACTTTTGTTAGCGTTATAAACGAAATGGTTTAATATATACTTATTTTTAAGACTAATAAATCGCCTGTCTAATAAAAAATTATATACATATACATCAAATTGCTATTCAAACCAATCCAGTAATCAGTTATCTTTAATTCCTCCGGATTGTCAACAAGTATAAAGACATATACCAAAAGTGCAAGAATAGGCGTAACTCTGTTGATGTATCCTCGCTGTAAATAACATTGTCACTCTCTATTTGAATGGTAATTTGCTTCAAGGCATTAAATCTATAGCAATGTTTAATTTGCATGTTAGAAATGGATACAAAATGTGGCATAAAAAGAAATGCGCAGGAGTTCCACATGTTTCGTATTTGCTGTGAACCATGTGCAGTGGAGTGAACCAGTGAGGATTGGGCGGACCATAACAACTGGTCTTAGTGATCCGGGGAGGATGACAGCAGGCGAGCATGGAGCGGCACCAGAATGCAAGGGTACGGAAAACAAAAGATCCGCGAGAAAATTCGCCAACCAGCGACATCGTCCGGAACGATTTCCACATGCGAAAATCCGGGAGTGGCTCGGCCGGGAATTGAGCCCGGTTCGCCTTGGTGGAAGGCCAGTGGGCTAACCGCTCAGCCACCATGGGCCCTCGCCCCAATGAAGTTCTCTTAGTCACGAACTTGCGTCGTTACGACTGCTCTCTGGTCTCTGGCCTGTCTCTCCGCAGCTCTCTCATTGCCTTCTTTCTCTCCTGGCCAATTCCCTTACTCCCTCACTGTTGCAAACTTCCCGGCGATATCCTCGCAACGGCGGAGACGACTGAGTGTGACATTTTTATGAAACTGTTTTTGCGTTTCCGGGCTAAACATGAACAAAAAAAAGTTTTTATTGCTGACTCTTCGGAGATACAATCACGAAGCAAGAACACTTCCTTTTCTTCTCTTGACTTCTGACTTGCTCAAAACATTTTCAACTTGCTTCTTGCTTTCGTCTCACATCTGTTTCTTTTCCTTTTTTTTTAAACTTATTGCAAGTTTAATGTTATCAAAGAAGACGTTTCTCGATTATTTTATTTTATCTTCTCCAGGCTGAAAAATGTAATTAGTAGGACAATTTAGAGTACAAGTTTGCAAACCTCAGGTTATTTTACCCATTAAACTGTTACATTTTTATATCCATCCTAGGTGGCGAATATTTACTTTTATTACATACCTCCTTACGGTTACTGAAGGAGACGTACATACTCAAGCACAGCATATTTATGCGTTAAAAAAAACAGCGTTTAAAATATCGTTTAATCTGGAATTCGAATCTACAACCCTTTAGAACAATGCTGACTTGCAAAAAAATGTGCAACGGTATTGAACATTTCATTTGAATTGTAATAAAATAATTTATATGAAAAATTATATACATCTGAATTCCTTGTCTGGGGAATGATACTTCAGAACTCCTTGCGGTGACAGTAATGTGTAATATTGCAGATTAAGGCTACTTCGGAGATAATTGAGCATTTTTGAAATCATAGTATGATATAAAGTTAAAAATAAACCACGGGGTCGCGGTGGTTTGTAGGTAGCGCATCACCTTCTACCACGGCGATCCAGGTTTGATTCCTCGTGGGATCGTTTCCAATTTCTGTATGTGGAAAACGTAGCACATTTCATGTTGCCGCTGGGCTGCAGGTGTTCTCGTTGTACTTGGTTCCCCTTAACAATGTATGTCTCCAGCTGAGCTATATCCTTCTTACTTCATCGTCATTGGTAATAAAGACTTAGATTATAACATTATCTGCGGGAAGACTGATGGGGTGCTCTGTGTTTCCAACATCTAATTTGAGACCCTTTCCTATAACTTGCTGTAAATTTTATTACTCATTTTCCCCTTACTCAAGCCATTTGACTGAATTATGAGTATATAACAGGATTGTTTGTGAAAACCAGTATTATTTTTTTCCTAATCGAATTTCAAATACTCCGCGAGTGAAATCAATTAATGTTGACACTAATTGTTTTTACGAACGAAAATATTGGCCAATCATCTTATACACTGTGATACATTTTCAGAGAAGCTGGGGTGATTGGAATATATCGCGTCTCCTAGAGATGTTCAGTCCTGTAGCTGCCTGGTAGCTGTGCGAAATAATCAGTATTATTGAGGTGTCTATCATCCTCGGCTTTGGTTGGTTGAATGCTGAGAACTCTAATTGGGAGTGCTACGCCTCGTCCGCCTAAATATATATTTTTGTACTAGCGAATAGGCCCCGCTTCGCCCTGGTTCAATTGCGAAAAGACAATTAATTTAAGTAAAAAGAGAATTATAAAATTGTAACATGTTGGCATTGGTTTTTAACTGATTACGGAATCCCAAAAGGAAGGAAATATTTTTCACCCGATAGCCAAGAAGTAGGGTAATACTTTTGAAGTGTATCTGTACAACTATCGTGTAGTTGCCACAATTCCGCTTCCCAGCGTCAATGTATGAAAATCAAAACGTGAGTTTCATCAAGTTGTAGCTTTAAAAATTGTTTCTTGTTACTACTTTTTGCACTTGGGTGAGGGATCTTAATCAATCACCAAAGTTAAGCATCGCTCCCAGCGGCACACATTTGGATTACGGACCGTTTAGTGGCACAACATCTGAGCGCTTCCGGGCTTCGGAGGGCACGTTAAATATTCGTTCCCAGTTATTATCGATTGATAGCAGTCGTTGAGCTATTTCAGTGGTCCTTGGGTGGCCTGATAAACTCTGACACCAGAGGAAAAACATTTTTCGGTCACATTCCCAGCCGTTGCTGAATTATGTTTTGTTAATATTACGCAGGAACCGTACAATTTTCGGGATAAACAGTATCCTATGTCTTATTCCAGTACCTAAAGTACCTACGTCCCAAATTTATTCAAAATCCGTTAAGACGTAATGGAGCTGAGTGGTTACAAACATGCACATACACAGACTTTCGCATTTATATTATTAGTAATATGTTTCCATCTCCATTTCGGGGTTCTCTAAAATGCTAGTTATAGTAGTTTGCACAGAAGACTTTGCAGTTATATATACTTGGTAAGGAGACTAACATTTATTGCGGCTGCCGTTTCAAACGCAACCAATATTATCTTTTCTATGGCGAGGGGAAAAGCAGTTAAGGTGAGGAATATGCTTTCTGTACTATCACTAAGCATATGCGCATCGGCAACCTAAGTGTATAGCTTCCGTTTGCTGTTTTATAGTAAGTTGGGTAAAATTATTTTTAATGTCGTAGGCAGCTCATATCATTATTATCTGATCACTATTCCCTGAGCGTAAATGCTATGGAGGTTTTTAAGCCAAAGCAAACTCAGGACCTCTACACGATTATATATTCAGGAACGTAATCTCCAAATGCGATGGATAGAGTATATGTTATTATATTGATTTCTTTCATAACTATTCAAAGTGATATTTCCTATCAAGCCCCATATCATCGGCAGTTATGTTACATAAAGTCCCTGAGTCGATATACCACTGGGTTGATGAGACCCTATCTCAAAGTTATTATTTTCCAGAACACCGCTCCAACAGTGTGCAGTAATTTCAGGTAGTGTGCTACCGATGTGCTATCGGGAATACATCATAATAAAAAGGGTTTATTTTGTTTTTACTGGGAGTTTTCCCTTTTTTTAATTTTACTTATACGATTATATGTTCACTTGCGAAATGGGCAAATCCTAGCCTTTATTTTCCCCGAGAAATAATACATCATGTTGTATACAAGCAGCGACTTCACGCCCACATAATATAAGTGTTTACTAGTATTCGTCTTAAGGCAGTGCAATGAGGTGCGAGAGTTTGTGTTAAGTAAAAACCTCTGTGAGCAAATGCGGAGGGCTCTGTTTCAGTGAGAAGCATATATGAGGAATCTTAGAGGAATTCGATGTGTAAATTAGGAATGAATAGACCAAGGAATATTTGAATAGTGAGCGAACTGAGAATTGTTTGAATAATGGAGTGGGGAATGATAGAGAAAAGAATGAACCGAGGAATGTCCGATGAATGATTGAACTGGGGGACGTTTAAGAATGAATGGGCTGAGCAATGTTTGATACCTCAAGTGATATAACTATGCTATGAACACCTACGTGCATGTCAAAGTAAAAGTACAAAAGAACAATTTGACGTACCTTCACTGAAGACAAATAATATCAAGGGGACATGACCGTCAGTTTTACATGGATACTACTGCGTTAGCGAGTAATATTTTCATTGGGATAAGGGAATGGAACGAAAGTCAGGAAATTTATTATCACGCCAGCACAGCGGATTCGCGAGTTATAGGCTACTTCGAGGAAATTTTTGCCCACTCCCAAAAATTGCCGCCAGCGAACACCAACGCGTGCTTCGCGTATGCGCGGCGCAAACTCAATACCATACTCGCGCCGTAGTCGTACGCCCAATTGGACGAGACCACACGCATTTCAATAGTGTTATTAGTCACGAAGCTACAGTGACGGGATGGATCATCTTGCAAACTTTATATCACAGTTTCCGCCTTGGTACCACATGTACTGGTCTGGTCTTAGAGATGTCCTGTGCGAGACATCATCCAGCAGATACGTGGTACTTTACTGTAGCCGCAGTGTACAACCGTGTGACGTGAAACCAAGACGTCGACTCATGCATGTTGTACTATGCAGGTTCCTGCGAAAACAGCGGCTGTTGATGCCCTGCCTCGCGTCGAGCTGGACGGACCACCCTCTGGCCTAGAGACCGCCCACAGCACTCTCTTGACCCCGGAGGCCGTGGCCTTCGTCTCCCTTCTGGTGGCAGAGTTCGAGCCACAGGTGGAACAGGTAATATTTGCATTCCTAGACTGCCCTAATATTATGATTCACAATTAAGAGAGGAGGAATGTGAAGTGTGAATGGGGATTCGCGTGGCTCTTAGCAATGTGATCTTAAGAGCCGATGGGAGTGGAGCAAGGGGAATATGAAGCAGGGCTGGAAGGCAAAGACAGGGAAACGGGATATACCGGAGAAAACCCGCCGACCAGCGGCATCTTCCAGCACAATTTTCCCATGTAAAAAATATGAGAGTGACCCCGACGGGAATCGAATCCGGTTAGCCATGGTGAGAGACGAGCTCACTAGCCGGTACAACACAGCGGCCCCCGACATATTTGAAGCCAGTTTTATTAGTGAACCCTGCGTTGATTGTTTGAAAGTGATACATTTTTAATATGCCTAACTTCCCACTATTGTTTGAATTGTAAATGCTTCTTAAACCTTATTTGTTTTGTGGTAATAAGGAGCTAGTGCTTATGACAGTGTAGTAACTATATTCAGCCCGATATGTGTGTCAAGTGATCAGGATTGTTGAAAAATTAGAAGTTTTGGGTTACATTCACAGATATTTTCAAGACGTAAAAATTTTAATAGTAATTTCCGGGTCCAATTGTGAGTATTGCGAAAAATAAAGACAAACTACCTAAGTATTTCTTGCACATGGAAATAAAATCATACTTTCGTGAAAACAATCCATCACTATGATTTTCATCATCGTATTCATAGTCATCTTCGCCGTTAATACAATCATCAACTGTATCATCGGCATTTGACATCACATTCATCAAACACATAAAAATGTTTCGAGCCTTCCGTTACTTTGCGCTGAGCAGTTTTGGGACTGTAACTTCGCTTCTGAAACCCCTAATAAAAATATCAAATTAAAATTCAAAGTAAATTAAAATTATTTTTAATCAATGAGAACCAAACTTAACATTTATTTGGTTCGCAGCTACACGTTCAGCGCCTGGCCCGCAAGTGCCGAGCGCGCCAACAGACGTGGCTGCCAACATTCCGGGCTGCGCCGGCGGGCGAGTGGCTAGTGGCAGCCCTGCCGCCCAGGCTGAGGGACCGCCGTCTTGACCTGGGTGACGTCAGCCCAGCCAATCGGGACCACCTGGTCAGCGCTCTGCGAGCCCCCGTCCAGGGAGTCCAGGTGACGTCACTTCAGCCATCGAGCATAACCTAATTTCTTTAGTATGTGTTTCCCTATACCAATTCTCAACTAGGCAACAGCCTTAAGGGGCCCACCTACCTGTAGGTATTTTACGCACGGGAGAGATACGGGATACACTGTTCGCTCATCAAATGCGCCATCGCCACTAAGCGCAAGGCTCTGAACTGGCGTGCAGTGTTCTCGTCGTGTTGCGTGTACCGTTGGGACTTTAGGTGGAAACCCTATAGTTTGATTGGCGTTAAGACTGTGGCAAGGTTCAATAAAGGACTCTAGAGTATATTTTAATGTAGCTGGAGCGTATAATTTGAGACACAACGCTTTTAAATAAACGTTTTTAGCTATGTTGTACTGCCCGAGATGGTGTTTTTAATGTGTTCCACGTCTTGATAGAAGTTTACAGAAGGCCTTTGCAATAATTAAATCCAAATTGTGTGTTCTTTTTCGTAGAATAGTACATTGGACGCTAGTTTAATAATTTTGTAGGAAAATTAGTAGCTCATTTTAAACATTCTGCAGCAAATCCAATCGCCAGGTAGGCGGACCTTGTATGAGCATTCCAGACGTTAAAATAATTTTTGAAAATCTGTAGCATATTTGATAGTATTTAGTTGTGATATTTAATACAAGCCTTAAAAAATCATGACAAAGGGGTGGGGAGTGTCGAAATGTATAAATGGAACGTCTCTATAATAATATTGTTTCTTACAAGTTTCAAAACTAAAAACCACATTATAACGTTAGAATATTGCTAAAAATTATTACCCATGTTATTAAAATGTCGTCAGTAATATTTCTAAAAATAAATTGGTTATACGTTTGCCCAAATTACACTATTACTTTTTGAGATAAAATTTATGTTAAAAATGCTTTAAGTTAAATGCTTTCCGCGGGTGAATCAGTAGTAGGATTTGAAGTAAATTTCAGCATGCCATTCCTGTGAATTTAGTTAACAATGTAACTTAAATATAACCTTGTGATAAAATAACCTTTGTTTTTAAGTTGTAGACATAGGAATTTATAGTTGACGTTTATTAATTTACGCATAAAAGAACGATGACATTTTTACTATTCGATATTTTATTGATTGATGTATGTCACAAAACAACAAAATATCCTCAAAGATAAAAAAAAATATTGGCTTATGAAACGACTGAAGATAGAGAAATGGAAATCATCTTGGTGTTACAATTTTTGAGTAACAGAATATAGTAAACAATTATTTTTCTAAAAAATGTTTTGACAAGGTGCAGTATATGACTCATTACAATGCCTACTTAGTATCAGAGAACTTGCTTTGTTTGATATATGATACTAGGGGTAATTACTTATTGATTACAAAATGAGAAAATTAACAGGCCATATAATAACGCAAGATGCATAATATTTAAAACATAATGAAATAAACTTTTAGACTATAACAGACTTACTGTATAAAAAATTAAACTTAAACAGAAATGGTTTAGATCAGTGTATTAAATTGGTAACAGTTATAATATTTGTTGTTAAAATTAGCAGACCATCGTGTGAAATCATGACAAGCAACGGAACTATTATATTAACTATTCTATGAATTAATACCATAATATTATATTTGTTTGAGAGTGAAATTTTATCCTATGTGATAGTATAAAAAATTCACTGAACCTGAAAAATTGAATAACGTTGATGAAAAGTACTGGTCCTCCGAAATAAGAAAACCTTTTGGTCATCCGGGCTGGACTGTGTAACGAAGTATTTTAATGTAACCAAATTACTGCTAGAGCAAAAAAGTATGGTATAAGTTTGTATTGTACCGTATGTTGGTTTGTAGCCAACTGCATCACGGAGGCATGAGGAACATTAACTTAAGTTGTAATCAATATCATGTGTTAATAGACAGGATTTATTAAACTGGAATGTTTACAGGCCGTCATTCGAAATAAATGTCTAGGTAAATTAAATGATATAAGTTTACATGCCCTGCCATAGCACTACTTGTTTGCAAAACTTGATGGAAAAATTTAATTGGTTCCTGAAATGAGGCATAAATGTTCAGTTTCCTCACCTAGCGCTATATTACAAAAAAGGCAAGCAAAATATGTTCTTATAGATATATTGATGCTTAAAAAATTTTGTCAAATTGTTTACAAAATATAAATTAATAATATTTTTTTCATATTGCTATCATTAAAAAAATCCCTAGCCTACAAATTTATGATGAAATACCTTACATGGTTTTTTTACACACTGTGTACTGAGCTAAAAGGTCAATATACTCAGAATTAATTTTACATTGCTTGCTACAATACTATTTGTTCATAAATTTTGTTAGGAATCGGTTGATTGTTTCCAGAGTAATGACATAAAATATTTATGTATTCTTGTTTTGCTGTCTTGCAAAATGGTGGACAAAAGAGTCTCTGTGGAAGCATACTAAAAGGTTTTAACACACACTGCTAGAATACAACGGTAAGTAAAAATTTGTTTCATGGATTTGTGGATATAGTGTACAAAGTTATATGAGCTACCATTGTACATGGTAAAGACAAACTTAAAAGATACTGGTGAACATGTACACAAATAGGCCTACCATAACGCTCATCTTTATTTGAATTGGTACTTTTTGTTTTCTAGGTTTATTTCATAATTAACTTAAATTTAACTGGCAGGGCTTAGTATTTTGTTGGATTTAAGGTAAACATTCAAGTCACAGAAACGTAAGCACGTTACATAATTGTGTTTCAAACATTTGGATCACAGTTAAAACGTTGTGATAAACATATGTGACTTTCAAACAGTTACTTTCGTCCTCAAAACAGTTCACGGATAAAATATATACATTTCACACCTCCGATATTTACAATCGCACACACACTGGTTCATTGAAACGTAATGGCAACTTTCACCCACACAGCGGTCAGGACTCACTTTACAGTATATTTATTCCTGCTGTGGAAAAAACTGATTTATCACAACATCGTAAATTGCCGAGGTAGGTAAAAAAAAACAACGATTACGTACTTAACGCATCGTTCAGAAACACGCCATGTCATGTCGGTGTAGCCAGTTGCCACTTCTGCCAACTTGGGACTTATAATCGTCCCGCAATCTCATCTTAATATATTATAATAAGTATTCAAACAATAAATTATCGTTCCAGTTGTAAATAACTAATTCACAAATCATAATTTTTGCTATAACAAGTATGAAATATGCTAAAATTTAGATTATGTAGAATTTTCCTGCTACTACAGGCGGTGCGAAATTTCCCAAGCGAGAGAAAAAGATAGAGAGAATGAGAGAAAGCGACAAACTCCGCTCCGCTTATTGAATTTTTTCCTCGGACGAAAACAAAAACACCATGTCACTAGGGCCTACGCACGGTAATTTACGCAATTATTTTTAACTGTAAAAATGAAATGTGTTTCCTTCTGTGCTACCTAAAAATTCAAATATATCAATAGGCATCGTTAATTTACAAATACCATACTAAAAAACTAGGTTAAAATCATATTTTTACTGTGAACTATTTCTTACGAACCATTGCCAACACATCGCTGCTCTAACTGTTTTTAATTCGTATTTAATACGAAATAAATATTACAAGTTATAGAAAATACTATGTTCAAGTTTCATTTCTTTAAAAATAGAATACTTTAAAGATAAACACAGTTTTATATATTAGTTGTATTAAAAAAAACATGTTGGCATCTTACGCCTGCGATGATTTTTCAAAGGTTCGTTTCAAAACATCCGAAGAAACCGTGAATGGTATTTAAACGCATGCATTTTTGAACTACTACCATATTTTTATATTTGGTTGAGAGTGTGACTGTATTTTGTGTGATAATTAAAATAGTTCACTGAACCAGCAAGATGTAATTACGTTGTTGCAAAATATTGGTCCTCCAAAATTAAAAAGAAATGATTGCAAAATAAACGTCAATTCAATATGGCACCTAAAGAGTTGAAGCCATCGTTAACATTTCCCAAGTACAGGTCGGACATATCAGGGCCAGTTCAGAGCCTGGTCAGGGCGGGGCGCCGTCCAGGCGATTGACGGCACCCTACATAAACTTATATAACACGAATAAATGCGCGTTTTCACACATCGCGGCATGTATCAGCGCAAGGTAAGGACCATCTCCGGACGCCGGATCAGGGATTGACGCAAGTCGATTTGTTTACATTTCCCTGGAACCCGGCCCTGAACCTGACCACTGCATCACGAATTATCTGAGTTGCGGAACAATACATTGTTGAGGTTAGCAATGCACACTGTGTTTATGGTTTGACCTACACTGTATTTTTTTTAATGCGATACAGTCTGGTTCTGCTTTGTGCAGAAAGATGCAAATCGTATTCCATAGAACATTTTCTTTTATAGGAAATGTTAGGTTACCAGCCGCAAAACTTTCCCTATTTTGTGATTGCATATTTGTGTGCTCGGAAATTCGTCAATTTTTAAAAGCGTTGCGTTTTTTTTGTTTGATATGTACTATAAAATCGGCAATGTTAAAATAATCGCTGATAGGAAATTGTGCACGTTATTAACAGTAAGCAGTGAAAAGCAATTTGTCGAAATAATTTCAGATTTTTAATGTCAAAACTATGTGGGACCAAACTCATTCTGCGTACACAGGGGCAATAAGAAGACTGTGTGTATACACTCGACAGTAGAGTCAGTGGAAAACAACTGATTCATAGTAAATTTCATCAACACGAATCAGTGAAAATAGCTTCACTTAGAATCAGTGGAAAACCAGTGATTGTTTCACTGAAAAATGTTCACTGATTGAATTACTGAAATGAAATAGATTCACACATTGAATAGGTGACGACTAACTGAAGTGGCGAATTAAATATTGTTTTTATTGAATTTTGCCAAATAATTAAAGGAAATAAACATATTTACGATACTTTACTATTTATTATTGCGCAATTTACCGTAATTACGAAAAGTGAAAAGATTATGGAGGTGACCGGGTTTGAAATCACAAACCCTATACCATTCGCTGTCAGTCTGTTACTTTACCATTTAAGCTACCAATTCGCATTAGCAACGAAAAGGAAAATAAATGTGTTATATTACACATCCAAAAGAGCGTAGTTTTAAATTATATGCTCTTACTTTTCGTTTTTGGTTTAATTGGTACCGTAAGTATTGTTAAAACGATTACTACATATGAGTGCACTCTCTTTACCGCAATATATGCAATTTAAACTTTCAAACAGAGCGCTGTGATTATTACATGAAAAAGTAATGAAAACGTAAAAAACAAAATGAAAAACTGAATGTTCATCTTACCTCATAAAACGGTTTTTTGAAAGACGAAACACATTTTAGAATATATTTTGTATTTGTTTCATTAGTTTATGCGCTGTTATTTTAATTGATACACGTTGTTTAACGGCCATTTATACACGTTTTTGACGGCCATTTTTACACGCTGTTTAACTAATCCATCAGTCAAAAAACAAATTATTGAAAAACACTCACAAAAATGGCTAATAATTCAGTGGAAATTGTCATTGAATCAATAAGAGATGGAAAACTGGTATTTTTTCTCTGATCATCAGTTAAATTCACTGAAGTGACTGTCCAATCAGTCAGATACTGTTAACTGATTGAAACATTAAAACAGTGAAATTCTCACTGATTGAGATTTAGAGTGTAGGTGCTGTAAAGTAAGAAGAATGAAACGTGTAATCTTCATAACTGCGATTTACTAGCAAACACAATGAAATAAATACGATATTTAAATGAGGGCAACATTCGTAATAAAAATAAACCATAAAGTGACATACAATATTATGAAGTGATAATATCTCTTAAATGGTTCTAGGATAAATGTGTGAAGGATGCCTCAGTGGGAGAGATGCCCTAGCCTGCCTAATTCACACAGTTCCCACCAGGCGCGCGGTTTGAATAGCTGCGTGTGTACCAACCAGTCGGAGCTTAACGACCCACGCAAAGTTACGTAAAAGTTATGTGTGTATTTGTCGTGCTCTCTACAAACAGGTCGGTAAATATATAACGTGCAATGAGATATAATGTTGTGTGTATACTGGACGTATGTCTCGTACACTAGAAATGTAAATCCCGCTTTTTGTGAACGTGAGGTGAAACGATTAATTGCAGTTAAAGTTACATCTGTCCCAGCCATATTGCTCTAGCTACGTGTATTTGATTCCCGTGGGGCATCTTTCCCACACAAAAGGACAGATGCCCCAGTAGAATATGGGGGAGACGCCCCGAAACATACACGCTAAGCGGTTCTGTAATTTACACTAATAAAGGTTCTCATGACAACTGTGTTATTTTTGAGTATCTTCAAATCACGGAAGCTTATTAAAATTTATAAACAATATTTAATAAAAAAAAATTATGATAAGCTTAGGCTGGGTGATAATTTAAATGTTGTGTTTTAATTTGAACGAGTTTATAATGATTTGTTGAACACATGTAAATGTATGCCACAACATATTAATACATAAACCTGTTACAAACCTGATCCTATTACCTGCACATAACAATATATCTGCTTAGGCAATTTACTATAACACTTGCAAACGCAAGGCAAGTTGGTGTAATTGTTAAGAGCTGCACATAATATGATTTCTGGTTTAAAAAAACTCATGTGATCTCAACGCAAGTTTGAGTCCTGGTTACGAGTGTTAACTACGTATACAAGGGTAGTGGGTTCCAATCTCGCTTCCAGCATATTTCTTCCCTCAATATTGTTACATTTTCTCTCCAATTTAGAGAGTTTAACAAGAGTTGTTAAGGGATGGATGTGTTAATTAAATAAAAGAGTCGATTGTAAATTCCAATTTTAATTCCGACAAACAAAATTCTCTCGAACCAACATCTCACAATAAATTGATATATCTTGCCCTTTACTAATAATTAATTTAATAAGTACACTTTATAATTTGCTCAAAGAAATTAATGTAATTCAAAAGCGTAAATCAGTCATAATTGGGTTTCAAAATTTAATGAATTACTTTATAAATTATGTGTTCATATTTGACAGTTCCAATTTTTACAATAGAGTCCATATCACTTGTTTATACAGTCCAACCTCAGTTTAGTCCAGATCTCACCAGTCCGCAATATTCTACAGTTCTCCGAGCGTCCCAATACACAGTAGCCTTCACTCGACGGGTTTCACGCCCTCTCATCCGTTCACACCACAAACTCATCGTCCACCATCGTCTCGCAATCTCCCGTCGTCGTCCGTCAACTTCACTGATGTCCCTCGCCACACTCGTCTTCACCCACGTTGCTGCACTCAGCAAAATATTCCTACCAACAGATTGATCACCATCCAGCTGCGGCTGCAATTTATAGTGTCGTTGGCGATCAATGTACGACGGTCCATATGTTGAGAGTCTGTTAGGGCGAACAGACATAGGGAGGGGCCAGTGTTACGCGTTGACGCTCGCACTAGACGCGAGCTCCTTGCGCGGTCTGGCTCTGTGGAGGGGTGGAGGTAAGCCATCCTGACTCTCCCCTCCCCCAGGCAGATTCTAACGCGTTCTTGTCGCCTTGCAGCCAGGAATAATTGGCAGTTGACCTGGTTGTTTCACATCTTCTCGTTCTCCCTGCTGGAGAATCCGACGACTTGGGAGGATGCGCAATAATATTCTGGAAACTAGGTCCGCCGGCGCAGCGCGGCATTTAGAGAAATTTCTGGGCAGAACTTATTACAATTGAATAAAAAAAAAAATTGGAAACAAAGAAATTAAAAAAAAAACAATACAGGGAAGACGTCAAAGGAAAGCTGAAGAACTAGAAGAAGAAAATTATGTTTTTACATTCAGGATGAGTGGCTCAGATGAAGGAAGAAACGGAATTTGTGTTGAGTGCTGGGATAAGTATTATCAAACAAAAGAGAAAGGATACTGTATTCAGTATGTTTCATCCAAAAAGCGGCTGCACGAAACTCAGTATGTATGGCTCCCAGTGTAACATTTGCGGCTAGCATACAAAACGCCAAAAAGTGAAGATGCAGTACTTTATAAATATTCTAAACTTTTATTTAGAGCATGTGACTAACCACTTAATTTATTAAGTGGAATCAACGATACTGCATTTTTAGTAAATCTTTCTTTGTGGGGCAACTCTCAGACATGAGGCGTCTTTCCCATATAGGGTGGGGCATATAACCCAAAGCAGGGTATAGATGGCCAAAATATGTATGTTTACATTTATATTATTATAAAAAAATTTTTTTACAAGTTTATTATGATATTGTATATTTTTATTTTCACCATTAATGTGTTTTAAAAGTATTTAAATAAAAAACAGCCCTGTTAATTGATTGCGTAATTTTGTAACGATTTTTCCCTTTACTTTATGCATAAATTTGAAAACCAAAATATCCTCCTAACAGAAATGTATATTTACTTAAACATTTAATACATCAAAAATAAGGGTGCGGCAGGGACCTTTTATCGTCACGCAACACAAACTACGCCGCACAAGTCCAGGTAGCAGAAAAATGGACGAGTCAATAAAAATTGCATTAATACCTACGAAAATGAAATATACAGTTCGTACTAATTAACGGCCAGAAAATAGACGGGTGTGGCATCGTGGTGGCACCAAACCAGGGAAGCAGCAAAAGGAAATAGGAAAATGGAAACTCAAAACCCAATAAAATAAAACACTATAGGAATGAGCACCCACGGTGCGAAGCACCACATAACTAACTGCCTACGAATGGTTGCAAAATACTCCTTCTAAAGTACTGTAAACTCAGCTCAAACAACGAAGCAATACAAGGGTCAAACACTTAGTATGTACTTTAAAACGCAAAATGAAAGAAATACCAATATTGTGCATACCTCGACTCGTGTTGCGTAGCGTGACGACGAAACTTTAAATTCAGACAAATATCTTGCAGACCGCACCGCGGAGAAGTGCACCTCAAGACGCCCGCACGCCAGTACATATACACACCCGACCTCCCTGCTAGCACACGGAACCACGTCGGAGAACGTGGTGGATGGAGGGGCTCAGTCAGTGACTGTAAGAGCCAGTAGGGCTCGCGCACTCGGCGTAGCAGCCAATTCCACCGTTGGGTTCTCCTCCGCCGGCCTAGCGAGTTAGTTGCCCCGGGGCGTTCCACACAAACATGCTCGCTTCAGCTCTCTAGCACAACCACAGTCTCAGTTCTTGGCACGGATATAGGCGTAAATAGCTGTAACGTGCGTACGTCACTTTACAACTGGAGGATCGGAACTATTGGATTCCAACTATGTGGTATTTAATATATCGTATGGTCATGCTTACATTTTTAATGTGGCACTTTAAAATGAGTTTAAACGGNTGGTCATGCTTACATTTTTAATGTGGCACTTTAAAATGAGTTTAAACGGTTTCAAAATAATTCAGTTTAACACATTAAAAACACGAAATAATTGTAGTCACGGGAACAGTTTACCTTAAATAAACAGCTAAACGCTCTCTTGATGAAACATTGAGCCTCTTTAATGAATCTTATATTCACATGAATCTCCAGTAACACGAATAGCATTTGAAATGTTACTGCATCATTCTATAAAACTCAGAAAATTAGTTTCGCCATCCGTCAAATAAGGGAACAATGTTACAAACCCCTCCTTAACCGGGGTATACTGATTTTTGTCCTCTTTTCATGTCACCAAAATTGGCTCAAAATTATAAAATTCACTTTTTTTTATTACGTTATTGCGTCAAACGTAACCCACTTAGGAGTTTAAGCATATTTTATAAATTTTCTAGTACATATATTGTTAAGCGTTCCACTATGAACAAAGATCTGCAACAATTGCTCTAATATAGTTGTATCAAAAGATAAAAATAAAAATAGAACATGCGTGCTACCTTGGGCCCCAGAGCGTCAAAAAGTGGCCCACTTACACAGCAATTACACAAAATGAAGACACTTGTCTGAAAAACTTTTAATAACCTGTTAAACACTTTAACCACAAACAAAAATGCTTTAGTTATTCTGTGGTGTTATATGAATTGGTATTATTACATGCATTTTAGTTTGCATGAATTCCCTCACATTTCTCATGGCCATATCTACAAAACTGCTTACACAACCACACGCAACACATTTCATCCATAAGACATCAGTGACAGTACGAACTTACCCGCTGATCGTTAATTACTTGTAGACCATTACTGTCAGATTGATGTTTGTTTTACTCGACTTTGCAGGTTCGGCTCTCTGTCTTTTTGTATGGTACCTTGTTTCTTTTGCTACAACTTTTTTTCTGGTATAATGGCTCTAGAAGCCTCTTTTTTGACTTCTACTTCCTGTTTACTTGATCTGTGAAAAGACTTACAAGCACTTTTTGTGCTCCATAGGTGATCATTTTCTTCGCTCTGTTATTTATTTTATAAGGGATATCAGGGGCTTGACAGTCTGAGAAACAAAGCGTGCCTAAATGTTTCTGAAAGTGCATATGCAGCTTGATTCTAGTTCAACTATATTTATAATAATCGTTCACGAGGACGTGGCATCACGTTAAATAATATTTTTGTGTATAAAAGTCTCTACGTGCCTCTAATCATATACTGAAGTGCAGAAATAAGAGCACAAAACTTTTATTTAATAAACGTCGCTACATCAACTAATCTAAATTTAAATGGCCACTGAAAGGGGTATGACTGCGTTACATATCTGTTCTCTTATCATATATCTCTCCGTGACATGCTACCCTAACATGCCAAAAATCTTAGTATGGGGTCTAGTCTCGTGTAGGCCTTCATATAGCCCGGCGAAGTGCAGCAACTTGTCTAATCAATTCCACAAGTGGACAAAACACCTGTGGAGAGATGTATTTGTAGGTGCAGGATCTTGGGTGCGAACGGACCTTCTCAGTACGTCCCGTAAGTGCTCAATAGAGTTCATATCGGACAAGCGAGCCCGCCACAGCGGTCGTTGAAACTCTTCAGAATGCTCCTCGAACCAATTGGATGACTGGGTCCGATGATATGGTGCTTTATCCTGCTNGGTCGTTGAAACTCTTCAGAATGCTCCTCGAACCAATTGGATGACTGGGTCCGATGATATGGTGCTTTATCCTGCTTGAATATCCCATCGGCTTAGGGGTAAGTGAAGTCCATGAAGGGCCACAATGCAATGCCATGACAAGCACTCAATCACTCTATGTCAGAGCACAACTGATAGAGATCTGGGCACTTCCAAGACGTAACGGTACGATGGCGGCACCTACTTTCACNTCTATGTCAGAGCACAACTGATAGAGATCTGGGCACTTCCAAGACGTAACGGTACGATGGCGGCACCTACTTTCACCTTTACGTACTGCTATTATATCACTTTTGGCATCAGACTGTACAAAAAACCTTCACCGGCAGTACGACGCAACTTGTTTTTGAATTTTGCGGCACTAGTGAGGTCACGATGAAGTTTTCAGCGCAGCATCCATTCTTTTTCTATTCATTTGTTTTCAGCAGTAGTATCCTTTATTTTCCACTTTCCTTGTTTGAGTCTCTTTTTCTTTCCCCTCCCTCCTGTCAACTGCGTGGTCGTGTCGTCCGCTCAGCTGGATCAGTTAAACTCTTGTTATAGCAGGGGGTGCCCCCCAACCTTGTCACTACATCACAGTGTGCCGTCGGCTTTGCCGAAATCACCAGGTAGATCAATTAGTGTGATGCTTCGTAGTATAATATTACAGGAACTCAATTGCGTGGTGAAGGTGGAGGCAGACTTTGCTAATTGAACTGTAGCTTGTATTTTTGTTTCACTACCAGCACTCAAAATTATTTTCGTTTTTCGAATTAGGCCAATTCGCGGTATGCTCAGATTTTCACCTTTAGTATTCACGCATATTACATGTTTTTTTTTTTCGTTTCTAACTGAAAAGTATACACAAATAATAGGTAGCCACTGATAATTATTACATGTAACATACAGTTACATGCGTGGAAAATGTGAAATGGGACTGAGCAATGAACAGCTTTTGCAGAAAAATTGATATTATGAGTCATTTACACTGCACTATCGACATATAGTTGGGTGCTTGTTAATTTTAACGCTCATGTAAAGCCTGTTTCAATAATTAGTATCTTTAAAAAAGTAATATTTTCTTGTAGGAATATACAGGGGTTTTGATAGAAATTCTATAATCAGCTGTTTTAATGGTTTTTAGGTGTTATGCAGCCGTTCTATCGGCGTGCAGGGCAGGTTGTAGATAAGGGCCACATTGTATGCGTCCGCTACGTCTTGCATAGCTAGTAGTTTCGTTTAATTATCTCGTCTTTCCTTTTAACGTATTTTCGGGCAATATTTTAATTCGTCACGAGGAAATTAGTTTGGTGGGTCGTTATGTAACAGCCTCTTATCAAACATTAACATTAATTTTGTGAGTCTCCTTTGAACTCCATCGTATTGAGTGGGTCTGAACGTTTTTTCGCGATTATCCAGGAGTATTTTTCACATGTATCAGTTTAAGAGAGATTTTATGAAACATTTTTTTTATTACACTAAATGCTCCCTGGCAATTCTTGTGAAACCCAAGTAAAGATTAATGAAAGCTAAGTAACGCAGTTTTGTACTGAAAGTGTAATACATTTATTTGAAAGATTTGTTATTATTTCGTGTTCCAACATTTGAAATGAGTTTCCCATTTATTGTGCTATTTAACCCATTATATTCAAAGTTGCACGTTTCCGCCTTGGGAACGTCTCAAAAAAATTAAATAATAACCTTGATACCTGCCAATTCTGATGTTAGGAAGTAGGTATTGAATCTGCTCTGCGGCGTGAGGCGCCAGCACTTGATGCTAGCCCTCAGTGATAGGGCGTAGGAATACGTCGACACTGTTGTCTCTAGGTCCAATTTACTAATAAATTACACTTTATTTGCGAGTTCACATAATCGAGTTTTATTGTTGCTTGAACAGGTTAACTGGTACATGAACTCACGAGACAACTCCCCTCCCCTTTTTCTATGTAGGCTACGTATGGTTTGACGCCGCGATTGGCGTCGTGGGGGGGGGGGGCAGGATTCTTCACACCTGGTGTAGAACTACTTATCTGACACTGCGGCGCTGTCTTCCCTCGGCTGGCGACTTGGAACTGCTCCGGCGCTTGGTGGGGCGTCCCGACGCCTGCTCTCGGAACTCTTACTCTCGGGTCCACTCAGCACTTCTCGTTTGACGAAGTCTGACTGACTTTTCTCGGATTCTTCTCGCCGCACGTCCCGCTTGACGGCCTCCGACTGAGGTCGACGTCGTGATGCATTCTCGATCCTCTACTGACTCCGACTGACTGACTNCCTAGAATATTACTCAGTGGGCCAAAATAATTAACTTAAAGGGCGGCCTATCAAAAATACTGAATTTACTTGAGCTAACGGCATACACTTACTTCCAGACTACAACACACGAGTAGAGGTTGAGTGCGGAAGCGCCTACTCCATACGAAGCCTTGGAAAAATCTTTTTCGTTGGTCTTGCCCGAGGAAGGCTCACAATGAATAAGATGATTTTAATTACTGTGCACTCGTCAACTTATTCCATCTACACCTAAAAAAGAATACATCAACATTTCCTTTATTTACTTTGGTTTCGAACCAGGAATCTTACTATCCAAAGATAACACTTTAAGATTGTTTCTTGAACAATTTGGTGTATGAGAGAAAACATGTGTGTACAAATTACGTTTATTTTTTCACAGTAAATGTACTCGTCTTGTGGTCAACCAGTCACAAGAAACTTAAAATTAGAAACATTTTGATAAAGTAGAGATACAGTACATATTTAGCAAATAACATAGAGAAAGTATGTATTTAAAATTATAAACTACAATAAGAATTTAAGTTTTTCTCTCCGATTAAAACAATGCAGTGCTGTTGGCTGGAAACCTTGAGACTCACGACATAAAATATTTTCAATCCTTAAACATGCATGCGTCATAGTTGTTTTATATTCTACACCTATATGATAAGTATGAATGATGTGGTAATAAAACACACTTAAATATTTATACACAGGCCTACACGACTTACGTCATCCGATTTTTTCCTTGGACTAAGGTTTAGCGATCTTACTTAATGTCCTGAGTATATGTCTATCGAGTTTGGTGAAAATCAGGGCATGGTTTCAGAAATCCGTAGGGGTAGAGCACACATTCAGACACACACACACGGGGGCAAGGATGTCTTTCATCAATATACGTTACCTTCGAAAGTACACTTAATAATCGAGGCACTTGCTTCAGTTTCTATACTACTGTTTTTATGCAATTAATAGGTGCTCTTTGTGATTTTTATTATATTCTCAAAAGTAGCAATATTTTGAATTTGAAACGTGACTATGTATATAACATGGAATATATTTTTTCATTCATACAAAAATCTACATATTATTTGTTCAGGTTGAAAAAAATGTGAAAAAAAATTTACAGTTCGAGTTATTTGAATATCAAAGTTAATATAGTTTATATGCTTATACCTATACACTTGATTGAATCTTTTTGATTAACTACAGATTTCGTGTTAAAAAGATAAGTGGACATAATAGCATAAACCATGTGTTATACGTCTCTGCGACTGAATTATTTAGTAATTTTAATCTATAAAGACTAACGCGATAATCACACAGTGTTTATTATAGTTGCCCTCATCGATGTAGAAAGAGAGCAGAATTTCATTGGCAATAAACATTAACGATTGCAACACAAACAAACGCGTCCAAGCGAGGACGTCATGATATCACACCAATCAATACAAACAATCAGAATAGGCAATTACAATGATTTTTTCATAGCGGTACTCAAATCAAGAAGGGCACAGGTGGACAAAACTCACACGAGACAAACAAGAATGAAAGTGGTCTGGTTACACGTATGAAACTAATATATGAACAAAGAACGTCTGAAAGAAACAAAACTATTGAAGTAAGCAGCTGTAGAGAAGACAAGCTAAATGAAGGAGCTATTTCCCTAGAATGAAGTAAGAATTTTAATCATGGAAGCGAAAACATTATTTTCCTTAAAATGTTGTCATTTAATGCAAATATACCTACCACAAATACGTATCTATAAACTTGGATATGTATGACCTTCAGACAAGAAACAAGTGATATACCTATAGATTAAAATGTTTCTAAAATTCAGATTCAATGTGTATGACTGAAAGAATCTTTTAGAAAATTTTTCCCGGCTAGCTGATGTAAGATTGACGGCATTAGTTTCCACACAAAGCAATTATAAACGGTGTAATAAAAATGTATCATGGAGTGCGTATACCAGCTGCGCAGTAACCAATCTCAGTGTTCCAACATTTAACTTCTTTCCTGCATAAATAACTTTCAAAACTACTTGGTTTCGACTACTTTTGACAAATTTGTAACACAATTAAATTGTTATCACGTTAAGCAATTTTTTTTTTTTTAGAAGTACCTGTTTTTCTAAAAACCAAATGGAAAAGCTAATGAGACAATCGTTGTATAAACACGTGATTTTGAAATTTGTTTTGGCAATTTTGACAGAGATTTGTACACATTTAAAGAAGACGAAAATCGGTCTATCTGTAGATTAATCTATGTATTTTAAAAACAATGACAGAGCTCTTGACACTGTGCGGTATTTGTCAAGTTGAATTACTTACTCCTACCAACGAATATAAATGATAAAACAAAATGAATATTACTCATACAAATATTCTCCGCGCTTTTGAAATCTACCTTCTGACACGACACACGGTGGCTTTCCTGTGCTCGCGGTGCCTGTACGTTGCCATACAAAAACTATCGAAAGAAACCTCTCCTTAAAACTAAAGTCACTGTTACATGGAGCACAGAACTACTTATCATGAAACATGTTTAGCTCTGTTCATAGCTTTACTGTCCCCGAACCTGTTACGATCGCAGTAACTTCTTGTTCTAATAAAGTGTTTGTGTAAGCACAGGGGCGCCAGAAACTCTCTCAGTTTGGTTCAAAAGGCTTGGAGGAAGGGTCAAGATTATGTGAAGGTTTTATCGCCCCTAATGGTGAATAAAACGCCTTTTCTCAAAATTTATTTTTAAAAAAATGTGTCAGTAATTGCAAACACATTATTTTCCTATCCACACGATTTACACGAAATATTATACAAGTTAAGAATCCTCTCAACCATGTTGAGTGACCTCCAATTTTGCATAATATACGTTAAGTATCGAAATCTACAGTTACGCCTCGTGGCGTATTTCGCGAACCTGTTTACAAACGTGATCAAACATTGCTGTCGTACGAATTCACGAGAAATTGGTTTAAAACAATTTTTCGACAGCGGCCTTAAGGTCCCCGTACAGAAGAGCGGTGGCGGTGACGGTAGAACACGGCCGATGTTATCAAACATATGTGTTGAGGCCAGCAGCGAACATGCCTCTGCGGCAACGACCTGCGTAGCGTTCACTGTGCGGTGGGTTGCGCTTCAATGTAGTGGACTGTGTAGTGTACCGTAGTATAGCGATACAACACAGTAACGAGCGTAAGTGCACAACTTATTTAAAGAGTGAAGGTACTCCATGCCTTGCATAATTTGTTGCATCTGGAGTACGGTAACATACTGTGACGTGCAGCTAACGACTGCACCAAATGTGGCGTGTGGCCGGCAGCCTACACTGTAAAATTCACGTAGCTGCTGTTACACCTACAAACAACAAAATCACACAACCTACACAGCTAAAAAATTTGAGGGATTGCTTCGTATACAGACGCTAAAAGAAGAAAGTAAAATTACTGCGACCTGCTTAATAGTCTACTTAATGATTAAAATATATGAGAAATGATTATCTCTCTGGATACAAATAAATTACTTATCGTCGTATACCGGACGGTTAAGTGGGTTTCAGGTCAATGAGAGTTCAGAGTTCATTCCGCTGACATTTAAACGAGCTAGAAGGGGGACAAAACCAATTGGAAGCATAATAGTTAATATCAAAATTTCACGGAAGTAGTTCACTCAACCCTAGCACGACAGTGCACTTCAGTGAAACGTTAGCACAAAACCCGCGGCGTCGACCACCTGCTGCAAAATCCGTAGCCTCGTGGCCCCACAGTCGCGCAAGACAACAATTTACGAACGCAGAAGACGAACAAAAACCGAGTCAAAATATCTCCTACAGGACAATATGATAGAAAAATGAGATGCGGGGTAAAATTAGTAAATCATAAGTAGCATCCTCATATTGTATTAATGGTTCATATTATATGTATGTGTGCTTGGTCCACTTGTGTGCTATGAACTGCGACGTAGTTTGTTGCCTTGATCGGTAGCGCGACCGCCAGCGCTCCGGTGTGCGGAGACCTTTAGAGAGACAAACACATTAATTATATACGTGGCCGTGCTATGGGGGCAAAAAGTCCATGTTTGGCTCTCTCAGAATGAGGAGCTGTGAGGGCTTGTAATTAGTTAATTGGCTGGCCCTACAGCTGCCCGAAGAAGGTACGGAAGCCATTTAATAGTTACCATATGGAAGTCAAAAAATGATCTCCGAAATCGTAGAGAATTCTGATTATGGCTTCACCTTTTCTGTTTTATAATTTTTTCTATTCAATATCGGTTCATGTTTACCAGGAGTGTAACAAAAGAGAGCAAGTGTCGACGTGGGTGGAACACAAATGGAAGTAAGAAGGGCAACGGGTAGCGTCTCGTTCACGTCTGATTATATCCTAGGAATTCACAGAACCATTAGCAGTACTTCTTTTACATAACCAACTGCCTAAATTCGTCGAGAAACGAAATGCGTTAAATGAATCAAAGCGAAAGAGAGTTTTTTACCGTTCCGTAACGGATTGATTTTTGAGTTCGTGTGATGCAGTAATGCAACATTTTTCGTTAGCTGGAGTCGTGAGTTCTTGTTTCAGGCAATGACCAGTGCACAGTGTTTCGTGATACTGTAATAAAAAAATACCAAAAGGTTATTAAAACTTTTACGATAGTCACCGAAGGCAAAGCTTACTGATTAATTACTGTTTACACCTCCAGCCACAGGTATACTTAGGAATTTAAAACCCAATTTAATTTTTGATTTCAGATGTGTAAAATAAAAGACTGGAAAACCGTGGCTTGGTCAGATGAGTCCCAATTTCAGTTGGTAAGAGCTGATGGTAGTTTTCGAGTGTGACGCAGACCCCACGAATCCATAGACCCCGGTTGTCAACAAGGAACTGTGCAAGCTGGTGGCTCCATAATGGTGTGTGCTGTTTTTACATGGAATGGACTGGGTCCTCTGGTCCAACTGAACCGATCATTGACTGGAAAGGGTTATGTTCAGCTACTTGGAGACCACTTGCAGCCATTCATGGACTTCATGTACCCAAACAACGATGGAATTTTTATGAATGACAATGGGCCATGTCACTGGGCTACAACTGTTCGCGATTGGTTTGAAGAACATTCTGGACAGTTCCAGCAAATGATTTGGCCACCAAGATCGCCCGACATGAATCCCATCGAACATTTATGGGACATAATCGAGAAGTCAGTTC